>JAKMXC010000098.1:0-131808 GCA_025328345.1 Colletotrichum sp. SAR11_59 | reverse complement strand
TTTTATTCTGCTTTTTTTCTTTTTTGGGGGCGCCTTTTTTTTTTTTTTTTTTTTTTTTTTTTTGGCTTGATCCCTCCGATTGACAACAGTTGAAGGAACAACGACGACAACGATGACGACGACGACGACGACGACGACAACAACAACAACAACAACAACAACATGACAATGATGACATTAATACTAGTCATGTGAGGTACATCAGCCATAAGATAAGTCGCTCTAGCATAGAAGACTTAGGCAGTCTCTTCTTAAAGCATACTCATTTTCGTCATTTTCTCGTCTGGTATGGAATTCGATTACGCTTGCCATGAAAGAAGGAAATTCTGACGTCCACATCCGCGTTACATACAGCGTCGTAACCGTCGACTAGAGGCTTGCAGCTAGTTGGAAGTTGGAGGATTCCCGACCTTAGGGCCCCGCAGAATGATTAGGGCAACACGACATCTGGGACACTCGTGTCTCCCTAAGTCTCAGTGAGTTGCCGTGACTTGGAGGCCGTAGGCTACTTTGTAGCATTGCCAAAGAGCACTTTAGGCCCTGATCTTCTCGTTACTAGTCGCCAGTAACTAAGGCAAAAGGGACTTTAGCTACCTAAGTGACTATAGCGTTAACTACCTGTTATACTACTATATTAAACGTAGTAGCGTTATCTAACCGCCTCCTTCTTCTATTAATTTACTATAAATATAACTATTAATAGAAATAGCTAGTTAGTATAAATAGATTAAAGAGATACTTAAATAGATAAGGTTTTATTAACTTTTATATACCTCTTCCTCTATTTCTTTACTAAATAACTATAACTAATAAGACTTTATTTATAAGGTCTTTAAGCTTTATAGCTACTAATAATACTAATAAGATTATATATACTATACTAAGCTTATATATAATTAATAAGAGAAGCTTTCTATCTAGCTAAGTTACTCCTACTAGTTTATAGATATCTCTATAGTTAATACTAATATTAATTTAAAGTACTTAATCCTCTTAGACCCCTTTACTAAAATTAGTAAAGGTAACTTAGTTATATAAAGCTATATAATACTTTATTAGTCTCTTTTAAATATAAGTTAATAAAGGTATATTAATTAATATATAGCTACTTATATTTACTAAAACGATAAATAATATTAAGTTAGTAATAATAGTAAAGTTTATAAAAGTATATAAAACTATAACTCTAATTAATAAATTTAGATTATTACTTATTAACTACTATAAAGTAAAAACTTTACTTTAATTAGACGTTAAGTATAATAATAAAATAAATAAGATCTTTACTAAAGATAAGAGTTAGGAGGTATTTATAAAGAGATATCTATACTTTAAAACTATATAATAGAAAGGGTTTCTATTTATAGATAATATAGTAATTTTTTAGCTTAATAAGGTATTAAGTAGTAAGTATATTATTAAAGTAGTATAAATAAATAATACTATATCTAAGATCTCTAAGGGGGAAGCTAAAGAAGAGTTAGAACTATAAAAGTTATAAAGTAAAAGGAGGAGAGAGTTAATAACCTTACTTACTAATATTAAGCTTATACCTTAAGCTATAAAAAGACTCTTACGCTTAGTTAAGTAATAATATTAAGTTATTAGTAATATTAGTAGTAGTATTAAGTAAAGCTTTTTAAGCGTTATTAAAGTAAATATAGTAACGCTATAAGATATTAGCGCTAATAATATAAAGTCTATAATAAGTAACTTCTAAGAGTTATTTATAGAGAAGTTAGGTCTTTAAGTAGTAGCTAAGATAAGTTGTTTTTTAGTAGTATTATTAAAGGAAGTAGTAATCTAGATAAGTATTAAGTTAGTATATAATAAGGAAGCTTTTTTATATAAGATTAATATTATAGCTAAAGAGTAGAAGTATTAATAATTTAGCTATATTTACTATATTAAAAAAAAATATTTTTCTTATAAAACTACTTATTATTAAAGTAAATATTATAATGTTACTATACTTTATAAGTAATATAATCTCTTAATACCTTACTTAGCTATATACTAACTTTCTAATCTACTTATTACTTTACCTTCTCTATAGCTACTTCTTATTACTTTATTAACTCTTCTTCTTATACTTCTAACTATATAAAGTTATATAGCGCTATTACTATATATATAATTTTTATTTACTTAGTAAAGCTATACTTAAGTAGTAATAACTATAAGATCTTCTATAACTACTTTATCTAGCTGAAAGTATACTTAATAATTATTTACTAGTTTATATAATATTAATTATATAAGTCCTTCTTATTTTTAGCTTTATCTAGCTTTTATATTTTATTAATATAATATTTCTTACTAAAGTAGGATGTTAAAATACCTTTTTTATAAATAAACCTAATATCTCTAAAGTAAAACCTACTTTATAATACCTTAAAATTTCTACTAACTACTTATTATATTAGAGCTATATCGTTAAGTAATCCCTCTATACTTATTAAGATATATATATATATACTATTAAACTATATAGTAGTAAGTATATTTTAAGAGACTTTACTTTTATAGCTAAAAAATCTCTTCTATTAAGTTAGAAGTATATAAGTTTTAATAAAAGTACTATTAATTATACTAATATAACTTATTAATAAGATATACTTCTTTTTAAGTTTAATATCTAATAAAATATATATCTAATTAGGTTACTATATAACTTTTTAGTAAAGTATAACTATAGCTATAAGAAGCTATTCTATTAAATAAGATATTAAGCTCTAAGTAATAAAGAAGAAGTAAGTAGTTTAACGCTATAATACTTTATATATTATTATAAATAAAAAGATTATTAACTTCTACTTAACTATCTAATATTAAATATCTTAGAAATAGTTACTAATTTATAGCTATATTACTAAGCGTTTAAAGTTATACTTATTAAAGTAGAGGATATTTTTAAAATAAGTTTTACTACTATAAAGTATTAATTAAGTATACTTAGTAGTAGTAATAAAACTACTTTTATAGATTAAATTAAACTTTAATCCCTATTAATTTTAATATAGAAAGTTATTAATATATACTATAGTAGTAAAAGTAGTAATAGTAGTAGTAGAAGTAATAAATACTTATTAATAATTATTTATCTTAATATATTTAATAGTAAAAGATTAAATAGTTTCTAGTTACTAATATTAGTAATAAAAAACTTATTTCTCTATAGCTAGAATTAATAGTAAAAAACTAACTCTTTATTAATACTATCCCTCTTATAGCTTATCTTAGCTAAAGTCTTACTTAAGGACTTTATATAACTCTAGTAATAATTTAAGTATACTAATTACTTAATTTTCCCTACTAAATTAGGTAAAGTGTTATTAAAAAAGCATTTTTTAGTTTTTTTATACTCTACTAACGTGATCTAGCGACTGATTACTGGCGACTGGTAACGAGAAGATCAGGGCCTTAGTAGCTAGTCCGCTATTCGGTCTAGTGACAACTTCGGTTGGGGCCAGGTGTGGGGCCGTTCTCGATGCCGTCATCGCTTCCGGCTCCGGCCGAGAACCCGAAACCTCAAACCTCCAATCCACTACAAGATCTCGTGATACCTCAAATATTTCAATGGGCTGCCCTTATCCGATCAACGAACGAAGCCTTCTGTTACGTAATGGACGAGACCCTCGGACGCTCCTCTTGCGGCGCCGGTCCCATGGCCAGGAGGGTTGGGCTGGACTGGAATCAGTACAAGATCAACAGGAGAGCTCTTTGAAGGCATTCTTACGTAGAACCACGCAGCAGTTCCCAGGGCGGTATATACGGCTAACAGCAGAAAGCCTTCTAGATAATTGCTTTTGCCATCTCTTAGGAAGTTTCCAACTGTAATGATAGCTAAGATGAGCATGGTTATGTCGAAAGCTTCGAAGACCAAGTCGAAGTGCTTGTGTCTGCCCCAGGCAACAATAGTAACCAGAGGGGCGTTTAGTAGAGCCGTCTGGAGCGTAGCACCGAGTACATGAGAGAGGGCAAAGTTCATCTGGTTGTCCCAGGCCTCGTCGACAGCCGTCAAGTGCTCAGCCGCCTTCTCAACAAGGGGAACAAGAATCAGGCCCATGAACGGATCAGAAATACTGTGCTCCTCGACTATAGGCGCGATCTGTTCCACGAGAAATATGGCCATGAACGTAACCAACGTGATTGCGACAACAAGTGCAATGATGCACTCCGTCAGAGTCAGTTTGGCCTTCCTGATATCTCTGTGCTTGTCGTTATCTCGTTGCTCGTCATTTTTGAAGATTGCGTCGTAAATTCCGTGATGGGTTCGGGCTTGAAAGTAAACATAGACCAGGTAAGAGACAATCAGGATCAAAGACACGATCCGGGAAATATGGAGGGTTTTCTTGTCGATCTCCTCCACAGTGAGGACACCCTGGAGCGAGCGGTCGAAGATTGTAGGGATCGCCAGGGCAACGCCACTATTTAGAACATATCAGCGTTGAGTTCTGTGTTAGGGGAAGTGTGGCTTCTCACGCTGTCAATAGGAGACCGCTTCCCGCCTCGGTGATGGTATCGCTAAACTCTGTTTCTTCCCGCCGCACGCCGCCGGCGACAAAGCACAAACCTAAGCATAGCAACATCGTCGCTAAGATAGAACCCAAAATTGCCGCTTGAATAACTGCGAACTGGCTGCTTTTCAGGAGAACCATGAAAAGAATGAGCTCGACCACAGATCCCAAGCTGTGTTCATGTAAGTTGAGAAACTTCAGCTAAATCGTTGATGTTAACTCACGTGGTTTCCATCAACACACCAAACACATGATTGACCTTGCGAGCAAGTTCCTGGCCCGCAAAACCAACCATGTTGGCGCAAGGAATCATCGAAATGTAAACCAGTACGAAAATCAACACATGCTCATTGGGTAGAGTATCTACAGATCATGTTAGCTGTGCTCGCCTCTACGTACACTCAGCCTTTAAGACGTACATCTGACAGCAAAAGCAGCTGGGACAACTGGCCAGAAAAAGTTGCAAACCAGAGAAGCTCGACTTGACGATTTCCATGTGATTTTCAAAAACTTCATAGGATGGAATCCTTTGCGTCCACTCTCGCCGGAGGGCTTAACGCGGACTTTGCTGCGCGGCGGCGGCCGTCGATGAGGAGGGGCATTGTTGTAGACTGGTAGTGAGTCCCGGTCGTTGCCTGAGATTCCAGAAGTGCGTGCCTTTTCGGGTATGACGAGGTTATTTGACTCTCGGCGTCTCGAGACCGACTCGCGGTAGGTCTGGCGGTATGGTGACCTCGGTGACCTCGGTGTCGACATGATGGCTGATGGGCGTGTCTAGACAACTGGTGACAAAACGTCGCCGACCCAGACACCAGCAGAAATATACAGATTCGATGACCGATTCTAGAGAGTATATACGGTGGTCGGTATGGATATCGCCAAGCCGATGCAGAGTGGTGTTACTGGGGTCAGGGACATATACGATGTGGAACAGCCCCAATACCAAGACTTTGTAGATTGTGGCTCAGGGGGTGGGGGAAGGGAGGGGCATGGAAGGATATTAAGAAAATGGGGAGCTGAGGGAATCTCAGGATCAACGTGGTCCAGTCCCTTGGATTTCGGGCCCCTGGTCGTGGTGCTTGGGTGGCTGGTCTGGGCCTGTGGTTGGGGATTTCGGACGAGGGTGTTTCAACATCAGCTTCCCAAGGGCAGTCGGTGAGGAGAGGATGACAGTTCTCACGCGGGAGATCTGGAACGGTTGAGCCCGCAAAGTAAACAGAAAATCTTCCGTCGATCCGAGGTTTGTTCTGGTAAGTCGGAGAAGAGAGATTTCGTGACAAGTTCGGCCTCGCAGCAGGTTGGCAAGGGCGACGACGGAGGGGTTCCCCCGGATACTTTTAACACGGAAAGGCACATCCTATGTATGATGCAGGCATCGCGGTCGACACACATCAACAGAGGAGAGAGCAACGAAAACGAGAGGTCGCCCTGGGGTCTGAATCAAGGCACAGCCAAGCTTGCTGTCATGCCAAGACTCTCTAACAGAACCCTTGTGCATTGCTCGGGAGAGTTGGGCGTGTATGGGTACACCCAGGACGTCGACCGCCTTGCTGCAATTACCGTGAAACCGCGGGTACAAGATACCTTTCTGAGGCGAGTGTGAAGCGCCGCAGGAAAAGGCTTTCTTGGTTTGTGCACCGAGAGAGCGGGCGGGAAAGAAAACCACGCTAGCCACGCCTGTTCTGCGGTGTTGTGTGTCTGCCCTCCATTCATCGTTGCAGTCTGGACGGAAAGTCTTGGGTCTGGACCATGTAAACAACACAGCAGCAAGCGAGAAGATCCATTCAATAGGGCGGTAAAGGGTCTCAAGGCCCTTGCGGTAAGGTGGTGCAGATAAGCTGCCAAGCCTAAACGACGTCACTGGGCGCTGTGCTGTACCCCTGCAGGACGGGACATTTCCTCCCAAATGCGACCTTTTGAGCTGGCCGATGATGAGGTCGTCCTCTTCACCTCGCCGACCCCAATCTCAACGTCCTCCCATGTCCAGCCACATCAAATCAAAACAACTGTCTTGGCGGCCGATGGTGACCCATTCTGACAAGTCGTACTTTTTGCCATTGCAATCTGACAGCAGCCACACAACGCGTGCTACTCGCACACACATAGCACCCCCCGCGGGTGCCGAGGCTTCTGGCATCTGGGCAAAGACATGCGATGGACGCGGCGGGCGCGGCGGGCGGGATGAATCAATGCGGCCTGATTGCGACGAGGTGCTACAGACATCATCCCGGATCCACGCCTCAGTCCGCGAGTGCAAAACGAGCAGCAAAACATGAACGTTCTGAGGGAGGCAGCCAGACACGGGCACCAACACGGAGAACGGGATGAGAAACCGCTACAGCCAGGGGCCCAGCCTATAACGTTGGACGTTCCGAGAATTAACATCAGAGCTAGCACTGTCCCGGAAGAAATCAAGCTTCGCCCAAGAAGCCACCAAGAACCGGCCATGTGGATATGCCATGAGCGCCCAGTGCCCAGAGGCTGCGACACTGCACCGGGCATCAGCTAAAAAGAAATCCCCACTCCGAACCCCCAGAGGGAACCGGACCATCCCATCCAGGCACCCTTGGCAAAAGCTTTTTTCGTCCACTCTTCACCAGACAATCCACATGTTTGCTGCTTGTTTATCCGGAAAGGACTGGCAAGCGGATGTGTGAGAGATTGGAAACTATGGAATCATACCCAGTCTTCGACTAACTCACTCGTTGCCTGTCCACACCTCTGCGTCCTCCAAAAGCACCGTGTCCTGGTCCTCGAACTCTTCCTCCTTGATGTCAATAAGCCTCAGGTTATTCCGGTCTTTGGGTGGCACAGGCTGGGCCACAATCACTGTCTCTAACCCCGCCGGACACTGCTCCTCGGGGCCCATTGGCAGAGCCTCTACATCAATCTCCATGTTCAAGATGGCTTTCAGAATGACCTGGCTGCCCGCCTTGCTCATGACATCGTTCTCCTTGCACAGCTCCGAGGCCACGCACTCAATACAGCCATTCTCGCAGTAACATTCCTCGACTCGTTTAAGTGCTTGCTGCAGAAGGTGGTCAATGTGTTCGAAAGCCTTGGTGCTGATCCCCGAGCCGCTGGCACCGCCCTTTGCGTCGTAAAACGTCAGTCGACCTGGCCGCTTCCTCTGCGACTCCTTCTTGGCGAACTCCTTGAGCGCTACCTTGCACTCGGTCCGCACGTCGCCAGGCAGACTAATCACAAAGTTGGGCATGAGGCTCAAAATGGCATGCTCTGCCGCGTGAATGGACGCGGCAATGTGTAGTCGTCTGTCGGCCAGGATCTGCAGCGCCTTTTTTGGTATGTCCAACCACATCCCCTTCCCATATCGAATGACGGGAGGGTTGTCCACATGAACAGCGTCCAGAACACGTTTCTTCTTGTCGACCTTGAAGAATCCGTATACATTCTGCTGTATCTTGATCGTGCCGTAAAAAGCCTTCGACAAAGATCCGGATATTCGCCGGATCGCTTCTGTCTCGATGGGGTCTATGTCGGTGAAGTCTCGTTGCGTCGTGGTCCACTCAACCTTGACCCGTTCCACTCGTGCCATCATCTTGTCTGGCTGAAAGTCCCGGACGAGGTACTTGCTTCCCTGATGCAGGAAAATGGCGCCGTCGTAGATCGTGAACGTGGCCCTTGAAGCCTCCAGTTCCTCCAAAACTTCGTTCTTGCCATGAGTAATGTCGATGATGGCGAAATGATCGTCTTCCGTGTCGCGGATGGCAACAAACCTCGACGGAATGGGCCGGAACCGATCGTGGCAATGGTAGAAGCCCATGGCGTCCCTGAGCAAACGTTCTTCGCAGATTTGGGGAAGGTCTTGACCAAAGTATTCGGCATCCTCCACAGGCCTTACAGGCATCTCGTAAGCAGCACATTGGATGTGGCCCTCTCGTACCAGCATGTTTTCAAGGTCAACCTGCAGCTCGCAATTGGGCTTGGTAAAGAGTTCGTCGGGATTCTGCATGTAGTGCTGGTCAGTGGGGAAGCAATCTCCCACTAGGACGGAGAGCGAGTCTTTGTTTCTTCGTCCGGCTCGTCCACTCTGCTGTCGTAGGTTGGCGATTGTGTACGGGAAGCCCCATGTCAACACGCAGTCTAGCGTGCCAATATCGATACCGAGCTCCAGAGCTGTAGTGGCAACGATTCCAAGCAGCTTTCCCTCAAACATCTCCGACTCGATCCTGCGTCTATCCTGGGCCGTATAGCCTCCTCTGTAGCCCATGACCCTATTGACACACTCCGGCCGCCCAATAGATTCTAATTCTTGCTGCACAGCGGTTACTAGCTTCTCGCACTGCTCTCTTACCCTGGTGAAGGCGATGATTCGTACGCCTCTCAGCATCAGCTGACAAAAGAGGCGCGCACATTCGAACATTGCATCGCCTCGTCCACTAGCTGGATCGCCTGGGTCTCGATATGGAGTGTTCCAGCACAAAAACTCCTTTCGACCTAGTAACGTTAGTCACATTGATTGTTCAAAGGTTCAGGCAATGGGGACTTGCCCGATGGAGAACCGTCAAAGTCGACCAGCCTCACATTCTCAATACCGAATATTGTTTTGAAGTGCTGCTTGGGGTTGGCGACGGTCGCCGAACATGAAATGAACTTGACGTGGCGGTTTCCCACCGCGGCACAAATTCGTCGCAGCCTTCTCATGATGAAAGACACATGAGATCCCATCTGTCCGTTATAGTAGTGCAACTCATCGACGACGACGTATTTCAGGTTCTTCAAGAACGTTCTCCATCTCTCTTCCTGTGGCAAAATCGTTATGTGCAGCATGTCTGGGTTGGTGAATATGATCCTTGCTTCGTCTCGGATCGCATTTCGTTCTTTCATGGGCGTATCTCCATCAAAAGTTTCCACAAGCACGTCTTCCATCCCTGGCATATAGCTCAGCATCTCCCTCAGGCTCCTCTTCTGATCCTGGGCTAACGCTTTCGTTGGGAAGATATACATTGCTCGTGTGTGGTAGTCCTTTTCTAGAGCGTGTATAACCGGAAGCTGGTAGATGAGAGACTTTCCTGAGCTCGTGGAAGTGGCAACAACTACGTGCTGGCCCTCCAACAGACCGTTAATCGCTTCCGCTTGGTGGGCGAAGAATTGTGTGATCCCTTTAGCATTGTACAAGGCATTGACCAAATCCTGACTGAGGAGAAAGTTGAGATCTCCATAGACGGCCTCCTGAGGCTCAAAAACGCGGTGACCATCAGGTACAATCTGTCCTGTGTACCACAGGCTGTCCTTCAGCTCCTGTACGATTTCAGGAATGCTCTTCCGTTCCGTAGGTATCGATTCGGGCAACGCTCCAAGATTCTTTTCGGGCGGATCCTCCGGGGCGGTCGGCACTGGTATAAAGGCGTCTGCTGCCTTGGACAGAGCCTGCTCGGGGTCGAGATTGTCCGAGATACATTGGTTGATGAATACGTTCATTGCGTCAATGAACTTCTGATTCCTTCTCTCGATGAGATTCGTCATCTGCTTCTGGCTGTAAACGGGTATCTTCAGGGTCTCTTCCCTCAATTTCCTGTTTGGCTTGGTGATTTCGCCCGTCTTCTTGTCCTTGACTTGTCGCTTCAGGTCACCATCCACAAATTCGAAGTACAGCACTTCTTTTCCCCCTTCGACGCGCTCGTCGGGGTGTTGGTCTAGCTTCTCAAGGCCAGATATTCCGCCAACAGAAGCATCGGGAGCAGGTGCTTGAGAGCGAAAGTCCCGTCCCGCCTTGAATGTCACGTCGCGCTCCGCCCCTCTGACCTCGGTTTGCAACATGATCTCGTCAATGTAGGCAAAGTTGACGCCTTCTGGCCGCACAGCTGCGATAGATGCGACATCCTCGATTGTTAATACTTTTTTGGTGTGCGATTCAACTGCAGATCTGATCGTCTCAAAGGTCGTGGCAAGGTGCTTGCGCGTACAGCAGAAAGTAAACACTAAGTTGAGAGCGCGATGCGTCTTCTCCAGTGCTTTGAAGGAGTCTGGCCAGTCAACGTTGCATGTAACCGAAGATGCGGCGCTCTCCGTCCGATTTAGAGCGGAGGCAGTCTTCTTCGGCGCGGTTCGTTTCCGGGCATTGGTACTTTTCTGGCTGTCCGAGGTATCGTCATTGCCGAGCTGGCCGCCTGCCGAAGAATCTTCTCCGTTTCCGCTGTCGGCAATCCCTCCTTGATTGTCCTTTCTCTTCCGCTTGCCTCGGGCCTTTTGCACGACTGCCTCTGTCCCGCTTTGCATGGCAACTGACTTGGAGGACACCAAAGCGGCCTCTGCGCGGCTAGCTATCAGCTAACATGAGGAAGTGGGTGTAGATGCTGGCGGTAAAGTATGTGTCCGATTTGCATCAGACTCAAAGTACAGAAATCACATGTTTCTGCACCATGTTCTGCAAAAGAGGCAGCAGGACCTGAGGGAACGCGAGACGCCACTGGCGTGGAAGATGAAAGAGTCGTCTGCGTCACGTAATCCACACCTAGTCACGTGGACCGAGCTCCCACCGCGTCGGCTCATGCTTTTCAGCAAAGAATTCTTCCTTCTGCTTCGTAAGAATAGAGTAATTATTAAGGGCAATCCCCGAATAGTTGTGTTACTGCGGTTGATTGATATCTAAAGTGTACCAAAGGACACTGGTTTCCTGGTATCATGACAGGACAGCGTCCCGAATCCGGATGGTCAGAGGACTCCTACAAAAATGATTGCCGTGCCGCCGACTGCATGTCTCTCTGCCTTCCCCGCCTGGCCCCCAATAACCAGGAATACTTCCGCCACCAGTCGACCATTTGAAGGTCTTGTGCGCTCGATGGGAATCATTGAGCAAGTCCACATAGTCACCAGCTCGGTCTATGGCCATTAACTTATCCACAGCTGAGAAATATGATGCTCAATTGCTCGACAGTTCTCTTTGAACCATGCCAACCTCATTGAGGAACGATTTGGCGCTGGCTGCACTCATCTGCGATTGGTATGTCAGTACTTGATTCGGTATCGAGTGTCGGAGATGTCCTTACCCTCATGTGAACGCTGACGGGCTTCGCTTCTTCACCCTCGAATGCGGTGAACATGACTCCAACGGACTTGAGAGATGTCTTCTCCTGGAACTTCATAGCAGGCAAGATGACTGTGTTGAGAAGTATCCTGTGTGTCTGATCTTGTCTCATGATCAGACGGGCAACCTTATGGGCCGTGCCGTTGCCAGCCTCTGGATCCTCGTCGTTCTCCAGGCCCGATGCATCAAAAGAACCGGGAATGGGAAGGCCTGAGTCATCAAATGAAACGCAAGCTTCAGGGACGTTGATCTTCAGCATACCGGAGCCACGCTCCTTCCAACCAACCTCCTTCTCCAGATAGAACATCTTGGCTCTGACCTGAATTATCGTAGCCTCGCCGGCCTCGCCATCATCGACAGTGACTGTGGACGGTTAGCAAAGTTAAAAGCCAAGCAAGATACGTGCCGCTCACTCTTCTGCAGCTTGGTGCGCTTCTTATCATCACCAGCCTTGGATTCTTCCTTGTCAGACTCCTCCTTTTCCTCCTTGTCACCAGACTCTGAAGCAGATCCATCATCGCCGTCAGCGTCATCGCCGCTTCCGTCTTCCACGTCGCTTTCCGGTGCGCCAAAAGGTTTGGCAGGCTTCTCGCTTTTGAAGGAAGACTCTCCTGCCTTGGCAAAGCTCGTCAAGGGTTTGCCCGACAGCGCGCTGCCGAAGCCACTGCCGAATGCCGAACCAAAACCGTTTGCGCCGGCGGTCTTAACGCTGGCGAACGGCGATGAGGCGGCGCCAGCGCCTCCAAAACTCAATGTCGGTGCGGCAATAGGAGCCGCAGCGGGCTTGGACGGCGACAGGGAGCCAAATGGCGATGCTGAGGACGTTGATCCGCCAAAAACGCTGCCTTTTGTAGAGTCTCCCAAAGAGCCAAACGGGGACGCACTTGATGCGGCCAGCTTGGCGAAGCCAGAACTGGCAAAAGCGGCAGCCGATGTGCCCTGCTTCTCCTCCTTGGCAGAATTTTCTGCTGCTGCGGACGTGGCCTCGGTCGTGGTGGAAATGCTGTTCGGCGTTTTCGTTTCGGCGGTGACGGGCGATGTTACCTGTTTGGCGGCAAAGGCAGGTCAGCACGATAGAGCAAAGGCAAACATACGGGCACGTAGGAAAATTGAAGGAGGAAACGTACAGAAGAGTCGGCGGCGGCGTCAACAGTCACTCCATCTCGGTGCCTCTTCTTCTCGGGTTCCAGTCGCGAAGCCCTGTCCTTGGCAGAGTCGCTTGACGCTACGCTCTTGCTGTCCGCTTCCTCAGCGTCTCTGTCCTCGTCATCTAGCTGGTCGTGGGCCCTCTTCTGTTTCTTCTTGGGTGACGAGACTTGCTCCTTTTGCTCATCGCCTGCACTGAGTTGGGGTGTCGTCGCGCCGGTGGCCGCCTCAGACTTCTCTGAAATGGCCGTATGCTTCAACTCTTTGCGAGCAGCAGCGGTCTCAGCATCCTCCTTGGCGTCGATGGGATCCGACTTTGGGCTACCGCTCTGACGGTCGTCGGCCATGTTGAAGAAATGCTTGATACAGCCTCGTAGTCAATCGGTGTGCTGGTCGTTGTCGTTCGTGGTTATTCCGCTGTCGTGGGTGGTTTAGAGGAGGTTTTGGGGTCGGTCTCGGTTTCTGCCGACTTTGCAGATGCTAAAGCCAAAAGCGACAGTGGTTGACAAGCGATGTAGTGGCAGGTGACGGTGCCAGCGAATACGTAGGTGCAAGCAAAACAATGAGTCTCAGCCACCGCAAGGGTTATCTACAACAAGGGTTCGAGACGAGTGCTTGCAGGTCAAGAAGTCGAAGTTGCACGTTTTGTCGGCGATTGCGCAGGTATGGCCTTGGGCGGTGGATGAGTTTACGGTGCGGTTGTTGCAGGTGTGCGGGTGTGGATGTGGTTGTGGATGCGGATGCGGTGACAACAGTACGGTGCAGTGCCAGTGAGGTACCGTAAGGTAGGTACCGTAAGGCATAGGTGAGCTGTGAGCTGAGGAGCAGTGTCCGCTATTTGCCCGTGTCTCTGGAGGTTCAGCTTGGCTGGGAATAATTGGATGGGGCCGACCTGGAGCAGACGACAATCGGCCCAATCATTCGGTGCACCCGGTTCGGATAAGTCGACGACAGAGCCCAGGTTCAATTGGGTCGATGGCGGCCCGCATTAGCGTCCCCGGCCTGGTCAAGTCCAGCTCAGTCAAGTCCAGTGTGTTCATGTCAACCTGTAGGGTGACTTAAGGTGATGGGACTGACTGAGAGGAGTAAATTCGTACAGTGCCGACTTAGACAGCGAGGCGCACCAAAACACCCTAGCACCCCCCGCCTCAGCCGCCACCCTCACACATTGCTCGCTAATTTTGCACTGACCAGTCGATGCTTCACTGCAAGATCCGGGATATGGCACTCCCAAACGGGCAACACGATGCCCGGCCTGTCGGCGGAAAATGCCGTGGCCGCATGCGGCGGCGGCGCGGAAGGCTCTAATATAAAGCCACCAGCAGACAGTATCTCCATGTCGAATATCTCATCAGAACGGCGACATGGCTCCATAGACAACCTGAATCGAGGTTTCACACTCAAGGGGAAATTCTCTCTCATAGTTTGTCCACAAGACAGGCTTAGGTTTGCGAGTAACAACAAGGACACTGCCTGAATTCTCACTCATTGGCCTACGGCC
The DNA here is from genome assembly GCA_025328345.1 of Colletotrichum sp. SAR11_59. Taxonomy (NCBI): domain Eukaryota; kingdom Fungi; phylum Ascomycota; class Sordariomycetes; order Glomerellales; family Glomerellaceae; genus Colletotrichum; species Colletotrichum sp. SAR11_59. The sequence goes on along the minus strand of JAKMXC010000098.1, from coordinate 117,593 downwards.
ATAACTCGAAGCTAACTCATACAACACCGTGGATATCTAAGAATACATACAATCTACGCCCCGGTCCTTTTCGTCGTCGATGCGAGGGGCCTCCTGAGCGATGACAGTGGTTTGCTGGGGCTCCTGCACTTTAACTGATGAAGCAAAGGCAGCCTAAGCCGAGATAGAAGACAAAGAGCGGGTACACCGCGATACCGACGCGATTTTTGACGACGCCGCTGCCACCTAGAATACTCACTCCTGCAGCCAACGACCACGCCACCAAGAAGAGATAGACGGGAACACGAGCGACTGTCGGGATACCGAACGCCGAGAGCAACGCCGCGATGACCAGGGGAAACAGCGTGTATCCTATAATGCAGACGCTCTGCGCGAATGAACTGCAGTTGCATGTTAGCGCAGCCGGGAGACGGATTCTCTGGTTGCCGGAGGCTACCAGGGGACGACTCACATGCTTCCTCCCAGAAGCTTGATCTGCAACGTGACCACGGCCTCTCCGATCCAAATCATGGCAAACACGCCGCTGAAGACAACGTCCTTCTGATCTGCTCGCGCGTTGAAGCTCAGAAGAAGACTCAGCAACAGGCAAAATATGAGGGGTCCCCAGAGATCCCAGTCACGCAGACCAGGCGTCATATTGTTGCCCGACAGAAGAGCTTCCGAATCCATGAATCGATTTGCCAGCCCGGTAATCTCTTCACGAGCACCAGCGAAGCCAGCCCCGCGAATGTTCGCGTACGCGCCCCGGAGGCCATCGGCATCGAACATGGTACCCCCAAGGAGATACTTGGGGTAGAGGACCTCCCGCATTTTCGCCCACACGGCTAGGAGATCTCGACGAAGGGTGTCCCACACCGACTCATCGATTGTGTTTTGAGGTGCGGCGCGGTCTTCGCCAGGTATCCGCGAGGTCCAGGCATTCTCGTTTAGAGGTCGCGACGACGAAGAGCTGGAACCGATGTTGCCAGTCAGTGGCTGACGGGAGGACGCGTGGCCGAGGGGATCGTCAAAGTCATCAAGATCGGCTGTCCAAAACAACGGTCAGCCTGAGCTAAACACAGCAGCAGAAGCGGTATGAATGCTTACCATCATCTGGATCGATCAGGTCGTCGTCGGCCAAGGGAGGGTTGGCATAGTCGTCTCGCCTGGCTGTGGATGCCATTGTTGGCTGCAGTGACTAGAGGAGCAAGGTAGCGGTGTTGCGCGTGGACAGGAATGCGCGTTATGTCAAACGCTGCAATTAGTATCTTCGAGCGTCAGCCTCGGTGAAAAAAAGGTCAATTGCAGCTTCGTGAAGTAGAGATGGGACGGGAAGGGAAAGTCAGCCAGCTATCGTACGTAGCAGCTTGCGACTCTCAAAAGACTCCACGGTTTCCTCAAAGGCCCAGCGAATGGTCCAAGCTTCCCGGACCCCGTCCCTTGCGTCGGAATATACAGACCCGCTCCCCGACCATCTCCCTTCACCAATCATAAGCGCATCGCCGTGCCTTTAGTCGACCCACTTCCCCGTTCCAGCCGCCGCCGATATTCCGACTTTCACTGTGGGGCTCCGCCCGGAAACGCCGATCAGCACCGGCTTACCAGAGACGACTGAATTGTCACACTGGAGATGATAATTTTAGTGGCAATGAGTGCCATTTACACACAAGACCTCCGCTAATTTTCGGTGCCCGCGAATGGCAACCCTGCTACACGGGTCCAAGTTATCGCGTAACTTATTTGTACACACAGCTTTCCAAGCTGACGAGTGTTCGCTAACGTCCCGCGAGCATCTCAATTATTTGAAAAACGACTCCGCCTTCTTCATCTCGTGGGTATCTATCTATCACTCTGCCGACATTTCTAGTAAAATGCGGGGGTGCCATAATCCGTCCTCGCCACATGTGCTGTCAAATTGCAAACAATCCGTCCTAAACCTTTGCTGCTACAATCTTCGATAAATTTTATAAACCAATTTATGTCGATGATGATTGCGACTGATCGCGAGTCACAATCTCAAATCACAGCCCCCAACGCCGATGTGCCAATAAGTACCCCATCTACTGCCAGGGGTAGCGATAGCCATGGGATGAATCGTTTGGACCAGCCGATGTGGTGGGAACGTTGTTGGGGTGCCCATTTGAATCTCCATTCGTATGTCCGCCACCATTGTACGGTGGTGGGGTCTCACCCCAGGACTGGTCTTGCAATGCAGCTCGAGAGCCCGGGGCCTGTTGGTGTTGCCCCTGCTGTTGGTAATGCTGGTGCTCACTATGCTGCTGTGGATGATGTGGGGGGTGATTATGATTAGGTCTGCCATACTGATCATACGCAGATGTGTACGCAGGCTGGAGCCCAGGCCATGTCGGGGGAGGCTGGGAGTATGTGTAGTTGCTCCTGCCAATTTGGGGAGCATGAGTATAACTCGACGACGTTTCTTGCGCCTGTGGCTGTTGGTATCCGGAGGACGATGATCCGAAACCGCTCTTGTGTTTCTCGTCGTACTGTGCCCAGCGATGAACCGCCTGGTTTTCCGGTCCAAGGTAGGACATATTGCCAGCACTCGGATCCCACACCGGAAGCCCGTCAGGCTGTGCCTCGCCACGAGGTAAACCACGGGTGTAAGTAGCAAGATTGCCGTTGATACCAACGAGAGCCCAGGCGAAAACGGCAACGTCTCGAATGGAGCTCATGAGATGATCCACCGGAGGACCGCCGATGGCCATGACGTTGTCGCGCAGAGGCATATACTGTGGCATAAGAGGAGGCCTGAATGCGTAGAGCATATCTTGGGGACCTTGGGGCCGAATCGGATGATGTCCCCATGGCGCGGCGAAAAGACCGTTGGTGTATGTAGGCGTGACCAGGGGTGGGTGAGGTGCCGGAATAGGTGGGCGGGCTTTCCGTAGCACGACAACCAGCCCGTCAGACGTGCAGGACACGACGGCCTCGAGCTCGAATGTTGGGATTGGTTCACGGCGCCGGTTTCTCAGAGGTTCGGCAGGCGGTGACCTCCGAGGTGCCGGCCCATCGAGTGGCGGGGCGGTTGTTGCAGAGGTCTGCTGTGTCCGGCTGCTCGAACCGGAAGCCGTTGTGGTTGCCGTCTGTGCAGAGCTGTGGGTTGACAAGTCGGGCCGACCAGTATCTTCTTGCTTGATGGTAGGTTCGTCGTCAACGTCCATGCGGCCATCAAGCTGCACGCCTCCGCCCTCAGAATCGCTGGAGTTCCCACTGTTATGCTCCTCGTCGTCATCTTCATCCTCAAAATCCTCCGGTCGACGCGGGTCTCTGTACCAAAATCGAAGGTAGGCAATGGAGTCGTTGGCCTTGGCACTTTCTAGGCAACGGATGGCATCCGGAAGGCAGTTCTCCTGAATGCATTCGTAGAAACTCTTGTCTTTGATCTGGTCCGGCCGGACACCAAGGATGGAGGCTACGGCGTTCGTAGCGAACATGACAGTCAGGGTCCGAGTGAACCTGTTGAGAATGAGAGCGGCGCGCGGCTCGCGCTCCACCGGGGGCATCCTGAACTTGGGTGACAAGTGCTCGAGCATGTGGTAGCGAGGGTCCCGAGGAGAGGACGAGAAGATTCGGCGGATTTGGGGTGCCTCGATGGCTCGCCCTAGTACGGTGGTTAGCAACGATGGAGGACATGGGAGACGGAGGCATAACCCACTTTCACTCCTTTCACCTCGTTGGTAGATACTGGTGCAAGCGACCAGGACATCGTGGACGACTGTGAAGCAACACTCGCAACTCACCCACTGGCCATTTCGGGCCTGGATGCGAACATAGTGAAGCACGGCGGCCTTGTCCAGCAGGACCCCGCGACTGTGAATTGAGCGAGCGAACGGCACCTCCTCAGGGTGGAAGAACTCGAAGCATGATTTCCCCTGCACCTCTTGGGGGTTATAACCCAGGATGTCGTAGACTGAGTCGGACACGAACAGGATGACTGCATCAGGGTCCGTGGAGTGGATGGTCATGAAGGTCTGCTCCATGGCTAACGACGGTTGGCCTGCTGGCAGAGAACAAGGTCTGGGGTTGTATGTTTGGGCACGCCGCAATATTACTTCCGCCTGTCCGCACGGTTCCCACGGGTATGGGTACAGCCCCAATGACAACAACAAAAGACTCGAAACAAAGACAGAAAAAAACGGCGCCTTTGTGTGTTAGCCAACAGGTCGGCGCAAGAAACGACACCAATGGCTTCGGTTTGATTTCTGGATGGGGAAAGGAAACGCCAAACAAAGTCGACGGCGGGTGTTGTGCGTCGAACTAGGAGGTTGTGTCGTCCGAGAAAGTCGAGCTGAGCTGAGCTGAACTGAGGTGGACTTTTGCTCAAGATGGCGTTGGTGCTAGGGTAGGACACAGATCGCGCTGTCACCTTGGGACGAAAGGTTGCCAGTATCACGAGTTGTACCGACAAAAGTATGTTGGGCTTGCCTGGACCAGGACGGCCGAGGACAGGACAGCGGAGCGGCCAGGATGCTGGTACCCGCAAGATGGCCTGTAGAGATGTGTCGCACGGACGGACTCAAACAGTACGAATTGGGAGTGACAGGATTTGTTGCACATGCACACTGCCTGCAACTGACGTTTGCCAGAAGTGCTGACTGGCTGGTCGCGATGCCGTCGGAGCTCAGGCTGCTGATGGTGGGATTGGCTGAAGTGATGCTTATGCTCGTGCTTGTGCGTTGTGCGTGTGCGTATGCGGGCGAGGAGGAGGTTGCGGTCGCCAGTAGTAAAGAAAGGTAAGGTAGTTACGGAACGCAGAAGACAGTTGAGATGGAAGTGAGACCGTTGTTTCTCTGGTGGTGGGGTATGAGCGTTGCAGCGGCGGCGGCGGCAGGTTCAAGCAGAGGCCCTGACGTAAGAGGGGAGGTCGAGGGAACGGTGTTGAAGTAAGGTACCTAGGTAATCCAACCGACGTTGAACGAGCGTTGGATGCGAGCTAGCGCCTTCGGCTGAGGGTTGATTTGTAGCAGTAGCGACAAGTAGGTATATATATGTGTAGAGTCTTTCAATATGCAAGAGTTGGGGTTGGTTTGGGGGCGAGAAGATGGCTTGTTGTTCTTGTTGTTCTTGTTGCTGTTGCAATTGCTGGGCATGAGTAGACGGGACTCAAGACGTAGCAGCAGTAGAGGAGGGGAGGGCACCTAATAGTGCCGTATCCTTTTTGCAGCTAGGACAATGAAGGGAGAGAGAGGAGGGAGGGAGAGAGAGAGAGAGAAAGAGAGAGGCTCGAGCAGTGCGGTGCGGTGCGGCCTGTGGGAGCGGCGAGCATCTTTTATGACAGCTCGTCCGGCTGGTGGTGAGGGCGGCGGGGAGAGGCGTCCACTGCGTCTGTGACGGCACGGCAGCGCAGCGCATCTCATCGGCGCAGCGGTGCAGCGAGCGGCTCCCGTCCAGTTCGAAAAAACGCGGAAGCGGATAGGTAACGTAGGCACCTTAGGTAGGTAGGGCAGGGTCCAGGGAGGAGAGCCCGCTGACAGGGGGGCCCCGACCCAGACCCCGGCATCTGAAGTTTGCAGCGGTCCAGAATGGTATGGATGTGTGTACCTACCTTACCTACCCAAAGGTAGGCCGTAGAGGACATTGGCCAAGCAAGGGTATCCGACTTTGACAAGCCGCGACTCCTGCGATCCATCCATATGCGTTTGGCAGGTCTCCGAATACAAAACAACACACACACACAAGAACCGCAACACTTTTGAAATAAACCCAGACCCGACGTAGCTACCTAGTTTTGCTGGTTTCTAAACCCGCTGCTAGGTAGGGACCCGGCCCCCGGCGTACGTCCGTATCCCATCCTGCCCCTGCCCCTGGTCCTGCTCATGCTCCTGCTCCTGCTCCTGCTCCTGCTCCTGCTCCTGCTCCTGCTCCTCCTTGCTACTTTACGTTCGAGCAAGGTCTTCGGATGAGCTGCATCTCCAGCAGCCTGTCCATGGTCCTCGTGAATACTGTGCAATGTGTATGAATACATGTTTCCCTGGTTGTCGTCCTATTCAGCGGTACTCGCGACTTTCCAACGGCAGGGGAAAAGGTGCTCTATGTCTCGTTAAGTGCATGTAGATGCCTTATGTCCTACCTACGGCGGTAGCGTAAGGCATGTACACCTATACTAAGGTATACATACATAGGTACTTAATTAGGTGCTGGCTGTTGTGCAAGCACATTGTGGTGGCCCCGCATCGTCCGCACCGTTGTCCACCGCGACGCACCACTACTGATACATAGTACACAATCGTTGAATTGACGTTGACAGCGGGGCAAGACAATTCACATGGACGGGCATATGCCTATTCCCTGCTTGTAATGTGCGCTGCCTCTTTTCCCTTTGCCCCATATCGGGCTGAAAAGCCGCGCAACAGCCACAACAAATCGCCATCTCGACACGCAAAGATCCAGACCAAGTCAATCAATTTGCAGGTTGACGGAAATGAAGATTGTAGGTGGCTTTGGCATTCGATACCGTGTGCGCAGTCTCCATTCTAGAAAGACAATTGGACGTATCCCCGGACATGAGATCCCCCCACTAGGACGGGCCTGGCAACCTCAAATAGCTGAGCCCACGAGGGTTGATTAATGTTACACACTCCGCCTCGCGACCTGGCCTGAGGGCCAGTGGGGGGGATTTGGACTGCCATCCTTACCCTCGCCTTCTGCCTCGTCAATCCGCTCGAGAAAGCCTGCCTGTGTCTGTCGTGTATTTTATCGAGAGTCAGCCTGTCACGCATCCGCAAGTGAGGTAGGTTGCTGTGCTTGGTTCGCCGGGATTTCCGATATTCCATGTCAATCACAACAAGTCCCAATCTCTACATTCATGACTTGTCACAGTATATCACCCACGATAGCTCGCCCTGATGTCAGTCTTTCGGACAGTAGTGCCATGTCGCTTCCCACCCGAAGTCGACCGGTGATCCAAGTTGGCAAGCTAATGAGACATGGCTTGCTTTGCCATTATACATGTGGTGGAAAAGAGCAACAGAATGCCCATCAGTAGCCCTTGTTGCATGCCCAGATGCCACACCCGGGCAGCTCGCGCGCATCGACACATCGGAACGTGCGGCGGCTGTCTGTCTGTCAACAGCTGCCGGTGGGGCATCCAACCGGACCATGTCTTTACGGCTTGCGGCATGGATGGCTGGAGACAGCCACAGGTACCTGCGTGTGCATGGGTGGACGGAGGGAGGAAGGATTGGCGTCGCTTTCCGAAACCAATGGGTCAAGCGCAGTAGCAGACGACGAACGTTTGAAGGGTCTCGGATTCTTGATTTCCATTGTTGAAGAAACGGGAGCTAGGAGGAAGGCAACGAGGCGGCACGATTATATCGCCGGCTAGCCGTTGAGACATGCAATACTAGGAATGCGTTCTGCGTTCAAGCCGACCCAACGCCGGTTTACCTCGGTGGACGCCGTCCTTTTGCGCCGCCTGCAGCTCCAGTGCCTCGTTCTCTTCCCTCCTGCGGTAGCCGGGTGCGGAATTGACGAGCTGCAGAACTTTACTCTGTACATACATGCGTTACAGAGCAGAGGCCAGAGAATGTCCTCTGTCATCTGTCACTCGAGCTTGAAAACCCCATTGTCAACATCGACAACAACGAGCATCAGATGGCCCCTGTGCCTTGAGCTCCCCACTCTTTTTCTCATACCCATGTCCGTGATACCGACAGCAGACATGGGGTCTGGGGATCTCGCAGGGGATGGCGGACAGCTCTTGTCTTCTTCTGGAAGAGCTTGCGAGAAGACGGCCCTTTGCCCTGATTTGTACTGACAGCCGATAGAGATTGCAGGGCACCAGAGCCCGTTTCTTTCCCCAAGGTCTCGTCTCTGATGCTTGCCCTTCAGGGCCGTCACCTTGCCAGGCCGCCCGTCATCCGTGTCAACGGGAGTGCAAAAGGCTAAACTGGCGTCCGTGTGGGTTGAGCGTTCGGGCAGAAGCTGCGCTATGCTCTGCTAGGCATAGTTCCATGTTCTGTCTTCAGTTGACAGCTGTGAAGACATGAGAACCTGGTTCACCAGTTGGGATCTGCTGCCAGGGTCCCCGAGCGAGCGACTCGAGCCAGCTTATCCGTACAACCCGTGATACCTGGATTTCCCCATTTCATGGTGGTGCCTCGAGCCTTCGCGTTGAGAGTATGCCTCCCCGCTGTTGAGAGGTAGTCGTCAGTTGGTAGGGCGTAGTGCTGCAGACTGGCGCTGTTAGACGGCGCACACCTGCGACCAATGGGCTAGAGCAGACCGGTGATCCGGATGCAAGATGCTCTTCTCAACAGGCCGCGGGGTTGCAATTAGAATTAGACGAGTGATTTCAGCAAGTCACAGCCATTTCAACGCGTCTCCATGGCTTGGCGGTTGCGCATGCCAGTTGGGGAGAATCTGCTTGACGCTCAGGCATTTGGTGTTTGGTAATATTTGGCATGTTCGGGGCTGCAATAAAATATCCTGCTTGGATTAGCAACGACGCTTCTCGTCAAGCTCGTAGCAGTCCTCTTTTCGGGTCGCATTTCCCACACTGATGCACCAGCATTCCATCCATTGGGATTTCACAAGACCGTTGTCGCGATGGTGGATCGCCAGATTAAGATTGATCGGGGCTTGTTGGCGTCCATTCGTGACGTGAACCGCATCTAGACAGGTCGCCTGGCGCCGGGCTGGGTTGCAAAGGGTTCGTGCGACGAAGATGGAGATGTCACGGCGGCCCATGGCCATAACCATGACCATGTCTCTGCTGCTCCACGAATGACGACCCATGACGGGACAGGTTTATTGGCAGACAGTGGAGCTCCGGCGCAACGCTTGCCGTGGACGCTGGCAAGCTGGCTGGCTGGATCCCATCCAGAGGATAAACAGCCGTGCTATGAGCAGGCTGAGTGATAATGGAATTGTTGCGAGGGCGATGCGAGGTCGATGTTGATATCCAGTGAAGGATGTCTGGCATCGAGACCCGTCGATTGGATGTGAGGGGAGTTTAGGGGGTAATTTACGTCTGTGTGTTTGGCGATCCAGTCATTTCTCACATGCCGGCTGACGTATCCCCAATGCCCGTGGCGGTGGGACGGTGGTAGTAGAAGCTGCGCGTGGTATCCGTACGTTGGTGGCAGCAACGATTAATGTCCCAGGCGAAGACTGATTGTTGTTGACGAGGGGAGATAGAGGGACAAAGAGAGATAGAGAGATAGAGACAGAGAGGAGCGGTCGAGGAACCCCGTGTTACACGGGCGTGTCGTTGGGCGGGCACGGTGGCCGGGGCCGGAGGAAGATGGCAGAAGCTGTTGCTGAACCAGGCATGTCCGAAGTGGCTTGCGGCATGACGCCGCGGCATTGGATTGCCGATGACCGCCATGTCTTGGGGTTGTTCATTCCTTTTTGATGCATAATTCAACAGTCATGATTGAAGTAGAATGAGTTGTTGCTGGGAAATGGGCTCTATCACAGGCGGGCAATCAGTCAGTGTACATACACTGAGGGTACTTTGTACATGGGTTGACAGGTCACGTATAAGTACGCACATCCAATGGAACCTCGAAATGTACGTTTTCTCGTGGCCCACATTCCCTGAAGATCCATCCACTGCTGGCTTGAGCCTTGAGCCTTGAGCCTTGAGCCTTGAGCCTGGATTAATTAGAGAAATGGCCGACGAACTGCACCGGTCCACCACCCGACGCTACCACGCTACCTAGCTTACCTACTGCGCATCCGTACCTTGCTTCGACAGGCCCCGTTTTCCGTCCGTGTCGCTGCAAAGTAGATAGATACTGAGAGGCATACGGGACAACTTCTCCAAGGACCCTTACTGTCTGGTGGTCGAGGATGTGGTCAGCCGTTTTACCAGGTCCAAAGCTGCGTGCTTGTTCCACTCGCTTTGCCAGCCGGGAGCCACACTAGAAAAGCGGTCACTCGGAGCACAAGGCAGGCTGTCAATCCGGAACCCTCAAAGGTCGATCACCGTCACAAGGCGTTGGGGGTTGGAGTCCAGACTTTGTCTAATTTTGAATTGGAAGCACCCGACTCCTTCACTCCTCAGACTGCAGCCCACCTCACCTGCAGTACACTACCGGGCGCTGATTCAAGACACCACCTGGAGCCGCGAGCGTGCTGCCAGCCGGCCTCCACTATAAAAAAACACTACCTAATTACCTTAACCTAGGTACCTAGGTTAAGGTAACTCACGATGCCCTGCTGTCTGCCAGCTGCCGTCTACAAACTGCCAACTGCTAACGACGCGTCTGCTCCGTCTCACCTCCCTCTCGGCCTGTTTTTCTTCTTGTTCTCTCTCAGTCCCGTCTCCGTCCACCCTGAGGTCGCACGAGGTAGCTACCTTACCTAAGGTACTCCAGGTTGTACGGATACACTGGATCTTACGTGCCCGCATCCACCCGCCTTCGGTCGGTGTCGCTGGCCGTATCCTCCGGCTCGCCCCAGCACCTAGATCCACTCGAATTGCACTCCGTCTGCATCACGTCCAGTCCTGTTACTACCAACTGAACTGAAGCCCACCTCCGGCTCTGACTTCGGCTGCTCCTGCTCCTGCTCCTGCTCCGGCCTACCGCTGTCTCTTGTCTCACCCCCCCTTGGGTAGGTAGACAGACCTACTACCTCCAAGGCTGACAGCTGCTTGAGGTCGGTTGCCGCTTGTGGCGTCGCTGCCTGCCTGCCGCTGCTGTCCAGTTTCCTCATCCAATCTCTCCAACTGTCTGGTCACCCCAAAACGCGACCTACCTACGGTTCAATTCCGCAATGGCCCCCACCGTCACTGCCACTCCCTACGACTTCCCTAGGCTGAGAGTCTCGGTTCACCTCGACGACGATACCAGCTATCTTGCAGAGGATGACCCTGTCCCAGAATTTTTTGATGTAAAATTCTGCCCTTACCAGCCGCTGAATGCAAGGCCAGTCTTTGCTGCTGTCAGCAAGAAGCATGTAAGTGCCCCCCTGGGCTTCTGCCTCAACCAATGCTTCTGTACACTTCTGACTTTTGATGCCACCTCAGATCGTCATCTGCCGCCTCACAGCAACAGCAGATGACTCAAACCCTTGTGAAATCATCAGCATAATTCGCGATGATGATGTGCGTTCTCCCAAGTGGTCCACCCATCCACCCCCAAAAGCAAAATAACTGACTCGATTGCAGCCCGAGGCAAGAAACTACTGCTGCACCTGGACTAAGGATGTCGTGACCGGAAAGCCACTTCTGTGTTACGGTGGTGAGGATGCAAAGATCAAAATCTATGATATCTTCGAGAAAAAGCTTGTCAACGTACGTCCCGCAGGGATACCTACAACTTTACGTCTGTTGCTAACACATGATCCAGTGTTTAGTTGGCCATGGAGGGGTCAATCATCCTGATCTTGAGTGCCACATATTGCCAAAAGTGCTCGTGCTGATACGAACTATCAGGACATCTGCGACGTCGTCACGTCTCCGTTAGACCCCTTGATTATTGCCTCCTGCTCAGACGACACAACCGTTCGGATCTGGAGCTTGGACCCAAGACATGAGAAACAGCCTTGCCTGTGCATTCTCGGCGGCGAAGGCCATTACTGGAACCTCCTCACCTTGGTCAGTGTCTCCTATTTTCATCTCAAGGAAATATGTTGTTAACGTCCTCTCAAGGCCTGGCATGATACTGGCCGCTACATCCTGTCCGCCGGTCACGACCAGATCATCAACCTGGTGAGCATTAATTTAGTCCAATATTTCTCTCACTGTCTAACATGAAGACAGTGGACTGTGCCGGACCTCCCGACCGAGCCTACAGATCGTCCTGTCGAGGTCCACTATCCTCACTTTTCCACTTCCGAAGTACACAGCAGTCTTGTGGATTGGTATGTGCTTTGTGGTAACCGTACGTAAACACGAATACTCACGCCAAGCAGCGTCGCCTTCTTTGGTGATTACATCCTCTCCCGCGCTTGCCACGACGATGTCATCGTTCTATGGAAGATTGAAGGCTTCTCCTCAGAAGATCCCCGGCCGTCGCAAGACATGGCTCCCACCACCATCAACCCGGCCAATTTGACGCGGTCCGCGTTCAACCCAGGCGTCTCGGCCGAATGCCCGGCACCGTACACCCGTCTGATGGAGTTCGCAACTCCCGGCTGTGGTCCACAATTTTTCATGCGATTCAAGCTGCACTTCGTCCCAGACCAGCACCCGGTCCTCGCATTCTGCAATGCCAACGGGAAGATTTTCTTTTGGGACTTTGAGCAAGTCACAGGTTTCCATGACTACACCAAGAAAGTAGAAAAGAACCCTGATGCTCCCCCCGAAAGGCCGAGTTGGTTGACAGCCGTCGTTCATCGTACGCATGGTGGAGCCAAAGCTGAACCCACGGTAAGAGAGCGCAAAGCGGCTGGCAAGGCACACCCGTCAGATCTTGAGCAAATCCCCACGTTCGCCAATGTGTACAACAAGGAGACGCTCTTGATGTGGGATACCAAGTACAACGTCGAGAACCCGCAAGTGCCCCTCAAGCCTCACAAGATAGAGAACTTCGGCGCGTCATCGTTCGTTGGTAGACAGGTGGCATGGAGTCCAGGGGGAGAATGGTGTGTTGTTGTGGGCAGCTCCAATTTTGCTTTGCTGTTGCAAAGATGGGCACCTAAACGGGAGACGTAAGACAGCAGACTAAATGCACCTCTTGGATCGGCGTTGACATCGATACCTCGGATAGGGAATAATGATGAAATATCAACCATTGCTTAGCTATCTGCTCGATGCTCTCTGATGGGAAGTGACGAGAAGATGGGCAGTATAGGGCCATCGTCTTCCTCTCCCGGAGCCAGCATCTGCTGGACGAAGGCATCAGCCCGGCCGCCATGCTCGACCATTATTTGAAAGGTGCTTCGTGCGTTATTCCTCTCTGCCTCGCGCCGTGCTTTTGCTTCAGACATGAGCCCTTCGTCCTCAGCACGCGCCGGGATGAGAAGGTCTCCTATATGCAGAGACACCATTCCTCTCAATCTCAGAATTTCAGGGTTTGTAGAGTATGGCCGGTCCTCGCGCAAGTCGTCCATACGACCAGCGATCTCTCTGAGGCCGTCCAGCGTGCGCAGCCTAATCTGGTCTCTTGCCTGACGTAGCCGCCGGCCCCGCGAATCTGCCTGCCAGCGCGAGATCCCGTCCTTGTACTCGGGATCGTCCATCATCATTTCATCTTGACTGTCACCCAGGGAGTTTTCCTGCCACGAGTCATCCTCCCAGTCCTCGGCTTCCTTCTCCAGCCTGCGTAACGAGGCCCCATGCTGCGTGTGCACCTGATAAACCTCGTAACTCAGCAGCGCGGGCCAGAAGTCGATGGCAGAAACGGCTCTACGCCACTTGAAGTTGTACGGATATTGTTGGATAAGGTCCTGAAAGTACTCGCGTACCCGTGGGATGTTTCCGGCAGGATAAGCCTCCGCTTCCTTTCCGTCGTCCGTAGCGGCTTCGCCGCCTTCACGCATGAGTATCTCGGCGCCAAGAGCCCAGTAATTGTTGCGTCTGATGTCGACCGGTCTACCGTGCACGCTGGATCTCACGAGGATGCCAAAAGCGCGCTTGGCATTGGACACGTCCCCTTTGTCCAGGAACGCGTAGATGGCCCTGACAAGAGGCCTGAAGTGCGATTTCTCCGATGAATACTTGGCCCTTTTCTCGTCTTTCTTCCGTGGCCGGCGCCTACTTCCAACATCATGCTCTACCTCCTCGTCGTTATCGCTGTCACTCTCTGGCTGTTCCGCCACGGCAGCGGCAGCAGCGCCCCGTTTGGATGGTGCATCTGGATCTTGCCAGGCACGATGCGGGAACTTGGGCTGGTCTCGTGATGGTGGTTGGTCTGTCTCCGCTAGACCAGCGAGACGGAGTTGACTGAGAATAGAAGGAGTATGGCTGAGCGGGTTGATTGAGTCGCTAGGTAGGTGAGAGTAGTAGGTGTCATGGCTGTCGCTGATGGACATAGCAGAGGCGGACCTCTTGCGGCTGGATTGCGGCTGGCTCATGGCCACAAACACCATCGGCCACCGGCTGTTGCTTTGAATATACCCCCTGTGTAGGCTTTTGCGAATGCTTGGTCCCAAGAAAGTGCGAATGTTGGAGCACACTCAGCGGCAAAGTCGATTTTCCTTGCGTTCATTGGGTGAAGTTGAGGAGTTCTGATGGAGGCTTTCCGCCAGTGGGAATCTGGGGTGGGATCCCCACCAAATCAACTTTATTTATTGACTTAGCAATCAAGCTCCAGCATGTTGTGCACAACTACACGACAAGGCTACAACGGAATCACTCTACAGCTGAGGCATTGATCATTAGGAGACTGCAAAAAAACAAAATAAAAAATTATGTTAATTTCAAAGACTTGTAAAAACTTCTCAAGGCGGTGAAAGGCTTGATTACGTTAGAGGCCAGCTAGGTCAATCAGACATTGACGTTTTTGTCAGAGCTACCAACGCACGACCAAAGGGGTCTTTGCATCTTTTCAGTATAGACCCAGACTTTTAAGCGTCAACCCAGTGCCTAAATCGCATTTCTTGTTCCAACCTCCAAGGCAATCGCTAGTCTGGCAGGAGGGCAGTGCGCGTAACATCAGCGCAACACATTCGATGTCTCGCTTTGCCGCCCAAAACAGCCTTCATTGACCGACTTCACATGATTGGTTTCCTGTACAGAAGCAACATTTCGATGTATCTTGGTCATCATTGTTGCCTATTATACACAGTCTATATGTGGTAGACGTTTTCTGCGGCTAACGGCTCGGCTTATTTCCGCTCAAAGTAAGTCCATTGCCCCTCGACAGGCTTCTCCTCTAGGTCCTCCCACCTATAGTAGCGTTTTGGTCAGTATGTTCGACGCTGGATATGTCGGGACGGATCAGTGACGTACACCTTGGCCTGGATCATCGTGTCCACGAGCTTCAGCTCCCCCTCGGCAACCTGGATAACCTCCTCAATGAGGCCAGCTCCAATCTTGTTCTCCAGCTCAGCAATCCTAGTCGCAACCATGTCAGTTCCGCCAATATGCTCAAAAAAACCAATTTGCCCGAGACGTACTGGTCGGCCGTCAATTGCGGCTCAGGCTCCCACTGAACCTTGGCTACGTCGTTTACATCCTTGCGCTCGGCAAGCAACTTGTGGTCTTGACGCTCTGCCTCGGTGCGCGGGCCCTCCATAGTGCCACCCTCGTCCTTCTCACCGTCCCACTCTTCCAAGCGAACATCCTTGGCCTCGTGCTGCTTGCCCACGACGAACATCCTGTTGCCGAGCTTGACCGTGCGAGCGCCGCTGCCGTCAACGCGACCGCTGACGAGGCGGAATTGTTCGGGCTTCTCCTTGACGATCTGTTCGGCCTTCGTCTCCCACTCCTCGTATCCGGGAGGTACGGTGGCTTCGACAAGGGCAAGACGGTGCTTCGTCAGGGCTTCGACGGATTGGCGGTACAGGGAAGACTCGGGAATCGCCTTGAGCTTGTCGAGGGTGTTGCCGTAGACGTACAGCAACGTCGACCGCGGGCTGTTGTGTGTCCAAAGGCCCGTGAGACCCGTCGGGGTGCCGGGCTCGAGATAACGAACAGGCTTGACGCCCGCGAGCAGGCGAAATGTCCTTCGCATATTTGCGGTATCAATTGGCTCGAATTGGTGTTGCGGCGTTGGGGGGATTGGACAGTGGAGCGTGAGGTCGGGAGCTGCTATGCCAATGTCGCTCTGATTTGGCTGACCAGTAGACTTCCTTACATAAGTCAGCGTATAAGATCACGTGATACCCCACCACCGACAACACGGCCTAGAAATTAGTGTTAAGAATGGGTCAGGTTAGGTCGCGTTGGTTCATATAGAATACACTGCGTTTCGCTCAATAACTCGACCACATTCCCCATCAACAATGTCCTCATCAAGTGGGGATATATCATGCACAACAGTGGTGAATTTCTATCGGCGAAATGGGAAACACCCATCTAGCACGGATCATATGGGATGCTCTATCTCCTAACTTGCGGGCATCAGGCTTGAAATGGATTATCCCAGGCGGTAATAGGACTTTGGAGCGGCAACATGCCGTTCCAAAACATAATGTGGTGTATAACAGCAAGGGAGTCTAGAGTCAAATTGACCTCAATTGGGGGGGGAAAGAGGAAACGGGCCTCCGCCCTCGTCTCAGAGCTATTCCGTGTTGCCCAGGCCGAGAAGCTTCAGAAACGCCGACAGGCTCTTGAGGAGCAGAAATTGCCATCACTAAGAGTGTGGTAACGTACAAAGACACTAAAACCTGGAGGCTTCCTAGGAGGCGCTCTCGCGGCTCTTGCGGTAGCTGGCCTAAAGCGACGGGCGTCAGTACGGATGGGGGCTCGTTATACGTCGAAATTTGCGGCGCGACCAACCTCCTGCTCGACCTGCAGGCCGTCCACGATAGGGGCAAGCTCGCTCAGGATCTCGTAGGCCTTCTTGTGATACTCAATCTGGGCAGCGATGAGATCGGCGAGGTTGCGGAGGGGCTCCGGGGTGTCAAGGACCTGGTGGTATGGTCAGCAATACTACAGTGAGATCCAACAACTATTAAACGAACATTCTTCATGACACCGACAGCCTCCTCAGTCTGTGTGACGAACTCGTCCTCGGCCTTCTCAATCTCCTCCTGGGCCTCGGGGCTCAGCTCCTGAGGCTGGCCCTCCTCCGCGCGTGGGGATCCAGGACCGAGCTTCCAGGTGGTGCCGTGAGCGCGTGCCTTGGCAGCGTCGAGAGTCAGTCGCGAGTTCTCGACATTCTTGCGAGCACGCGTGGCGAACATCAAGTTGGTGTTCAGGGTGGTGTTCCAGCCAGCAAGGAATCGGCTTTGAATCTGAGCGTCCTGGGCCATGCGAGCCTCACCAACACGCTCCATTGACAGTGCATACTTCTCCAGAGCCGTAGCCAGAGGGTCCTCTCCGGCGCCGGTGTGCTGCTGGTGGAGGACCTGGCTGCTAGCTAGACTGGCACGGGCGATGGCATGGTTGAAAGTCTTGGGCTGGGGCTTCGCGGAGGGAGGTGCTGTCAGAGCGGCCTGGGCCTCGGCAGGAGAGCTTGCGGAAGACAGAAGAGTGACCTTCTCGCTAACGGTGCGGCCGAGATCCTGGAATGTCTCCTTGATGTTGGGCGGGTAGTCGTAGGCTTCGTTCGAGTACTGTGAGCTGTCGAGACGCCGTGTTAGTGGGCAAGGACGCCGACCCTGATGCGGATGCAATGATTGGATAGCACTCACGTCACAGCCAGCATCTTCTGGTGGACCTGCTTGAGGGCGTCCACTCTCTTCTCGAGATCGATGTAGTCAGGAGGAAGCTGGGTCTGTCACGGTGGATATCGATCAGCCTTCGCTCGGGGTAATGACGAGGTAGCTGGGTTGGCAAGCAGATACTGACCTTATCCTCGGCTTGGCCGAGCTGCTCCTTGGTGTATTGGAAGGTTCGGGAGGCAAAGGGGGTGATTGAAGCCCCGAAGGAGCTGGTTTGCGCACTATTCGTCAGCCTGGAGATGCCCCTCCCGATACGTGAGCCAGGTGCGCGACAAGGGCGTACGTAAAGTTCTTTCCGAGGTTCTTGAAATCCATCGTTGCGGTAATTTTGGGCAGCGTCTGGAGAGAGAAATGCGAATCTAGAATGGGAGTTCAAAGTCGGTGCGTGATATTGTCTTTGCAAGGTGACGTTGGCAGCAACGACAGCGGTTGTGGTTGACGAAGTTTGGCCTCGTGCCTATCAGCTTGAGGTAGACAAGTATCCCGTAAGGTAGGCAGGTACCTTAAATTAGCAGCACAGCAACGTTCACTTCTACCTAGCATGCTGTCACAGGCCATCCATTTTCCCCTGGACCAGCGCCAGGGAACGCTAAGAGTCGCGCTAGACACGTGACAGATGGATCCGCAGAGCAACTGGACAGTTCAGTGTTTCTGATTCGTGCTGCTCAGTCATTCGGAATTGTGCATGCACGGGCACAGCAACCTGTATTTTTACGCTTCAATGCCCACTCTTAATTCAGGAAGCTTCATGGGTAGGTGATCGTCATTTCCCCCCTGGGGTTGTGGTGCCTTTCCCACGCACCCAAGACTGCTGAAGAGTCGCCCGATATCTCAAACGGGTCGAGGGTCAATCACATTGTACCCTAACAACCACCTCCCGCTGGAATGGTCTGTTCGCTCGAGCCGACCAACAACGTGGTTCTCAACGAAATATCATGAGCAAATCGGCCCTTTCATTGACCCTTTTATTGATCCCTGCTTTTCCTGTCCTTAAAACGCCACAAGTCTATCATCAAAATCTATGCGCACGGCTCAACGCCGGAAACGCCCCCCTCAAGTCTTAGTCTGGTGGTTTTGAATCTGCCCAGGACGGTTCAATGTTACGGCAGACATTCTCGTAGTCTAGCAGCTTGGGATCGCTGAGTGGTAGATGCGGTGTTGTCCAGAACATGGTCCAGTTGGTATCCTTGAGCTTCCATGTTCCAAGAGACCGCTCAAAATACCACTTGTTCACCGGATTGTCCTGTCGACTACGCCAACACACTGCTTCAGGAAAGCAGCCTCGGACCATGGCGTTGAAGACCACATCTGCAACCCCGCCGCTTCCTTGGCGGCTTTTCAGAACAGCAAACTTGTCGAGGTAAGGTACAAGCCGTCCTGTTTTGTAAGCTGTTTCCTCGTCGATACCAAAGGGCTTTTCCCATGTAAGGATCGCGCCGCCTTCATATTCCCCTGCGATGATGATACCAGCCAAGTTCTCGTTGACGCGGTCAAGATAATGCTGAACATCCAACTCTCTGTTGAATGAGTCGTTGATAAGGTAGACCAGCCGCGGAAGATCTATGCAGGTGTCTGTGAGCCTCAGACGAGGTGCTCCTGGTCGAGGAGGCAGCCAGGCACTGATTGTAGGGTCGGGATACACCGTCAACGGCATCCCCCGTTTGATGAGTGTGGCCACATGCGCATCTCCCGAGACGGCGTCGCCTTTTTTTCCTGAGCGAACTCTTTCGATTGGTAGCGATGAGGAGAAGACAGGCTTGTCTGTTAAGAGGTTATGTATCAGAGGGTTCTGCCTGTTACGCGTCGTAACTCTGGTAAATTCTTGGATGGGCTTATTGGCTGCGGCTGCTGGTGTACTGATAATAGCCGACGACGTTGACGGCAACATGGCAAGCACGCTCTTCGCGAGTTGCAGGTTACGAGCATGCTGTTGCCGCACACTCTCGGGCACCTTTCCCCGTCGCGCCTCTGTTCCCGACGGGTGTGTGAGGGCATACATGATGCCCTCGAATTCTTGTTCCAGGTTAATATAACGGTGGCATGAATCGTGCTCGTCTGCGAGTGGTGTTCCCCCCGCAGGATCTAGGATAATGACCTTTTCGACAGAGGCCACCTTGACTCCCGCACCCTGGGTGGATCTCGGCGATTCCACAGGGGTCTCACTCGCATTCAACTGGAGTCCACAGAAGTACTTTGTGAGGGCGACGATGGTCTCGTCAGCATCCACCACATCAATACTCTTCATGTCAGTAGCCATCGTCACGGGGGGTATGACCACAATTGCATTGTCCTGAAGAGCTCGAAGTACCATGTGTGGGTACTGAACGTAGACGCTAGAAGGCATGAAGCCCTTAGTGTCAGCCGTGTGCTTCTCTGCCTCGCCAACGCACTGGTCTAGCAGGATCGAGCCCGGTTCACCAAAGCTCTCCACAGCTTGTTGGACCCGCCAAGACTGCTCTCTGAGAATCTTTCGAGACGACTGCGATCCTCCGTCAAGAACGATAACGCTCACAAGTCCAAGTTTGCGGAGTTGCGAAAACGTCTTGGCGATAGCGCTCAGCGTTTGGTCGTCCAGGTCTTGCGGAAGAGTCATCTTGACAATGGCGAGGTTGATGGGCTCATCCTCTGGCACACATTCCTGTTTCTTCGGCGTGCCTTCGCCCTGAATGAACTTCGGTGACTGGTTGACAACTCTGATAGAAGAGTAGGTCTGATCTGGTGTTTCTTGAGAAGCACCCGTCTTACGCTTCTTGGCGTTATTTTCGCCTGGCGGAGCATATTTCTGCAGATAGCCCTTGGCATCACGGCGAGTCGCTGAGGCCTCCAGCACAGACACTATAAAATCCTATAACAATAGTCAGGGGTTGATGTATGGCGCAGTGATCATTGAGAGGGCATACCCGATCTTCAGCCCTCTTCTTTTCTCGTGCCTTGGAACTAGACGAGTGTCTGACAGCTGACAAGGCAACTTGCAAAGCTTCGTCCTGCCGGGTGCCACCCGACCTTGGACGGTGATACAGTCTGCGGTTGGGTGGGCAGCATGAATCGAGAGCGAAAGACGCCTAATAGTACGACTTAGAAGGTGCGCAATAAAGAGCGGAACTCGGCGTGCAAGGGCAGATAGAGACTCACTCTTGAGACCAAATGGCCAGCCTGCTTTAGCGCAGGAGTACGCATATTGCCCAGTGACTTTGCTGCGGTGGCTAGGGTCGAATGCTGCTGAAATGAACTTCTAAGCCAGGTCCTGAACATCGTCTTGGGGGGTCGGCCGCAGAGCTTCGGAATGAAATGACGAGGTCCAGTCGTCAGCTTGCTGCCAGCATCTGCTCTGCAATGGCTATGGATTTGAGAGCAAACGCAGGGGAACCTGAACACCGGTTTCGCGAGGGAATGGGTCAAAGCCCGGCCATCTCTTCAGACGGCCATGCAGAGCGAGGTCTGTTCGGGCGACGATCAACGACACTCTGGACAGTGCTTGGAAGGATGGCGTGTGTAGAAAGACAGTTTGAGGACTCGGTAACGAAGCTCAAGAGCGAAGGTGAAGACGTCGGGCCCTGACCCTGCTTAGGACCAAAGGCTTCCCACATTGTGAGTCAATCAACCTACCAGAAGCCCGACTGATAAGCGGATAAGGCCTGCATGGTCCCCATCACGGAGCCGGCGATCGGCGACCGTAATGTATCACCGTAGCACCGAGGCGAGAAGTCGGACAAGCAACAGAGGTAGATGGCAACTTGAGAGGAACGGTTGATTGGCGCATAGACTTAGGTTGTCGCGGCATTTCCACTCGCCCCCGATGCGCTGCTGCGAAATAACTCAACATGTGACGGCCCGATATTCCTCAACTGACCATTGCCTGAAGGGCTGCGCGCCATGAAATCACTTACACCAGATGCGACGGGCAACGAGGCAGGTTGTCGACATTACTGTGCCGCAACGCAGCGATTTGGCTGCATGGACGGGAGCTGCCGCAACCCCGTTCCATCGGAAACAAAGCCATCATCTCGGTCTCCGTTGATGTACCAGGTTGGGGCCCTAGCTAGGTACCTAGGTTCAGTTGAAAGCGCCTCAGTGCTCCAGTGTCTCTGCGTTTGCTGACCCCGCTTCTACCTAACCTACTGAGTGGTGGTGCATCAGCCCGCGTTGTCACCTCCATTTTCAGCAGACCGGACATCCCGAACCAACTGCCGCTGGCAACAGTGAAGTCACTTACTTCATCGACCAATGCTTGTTCATTCATTGACATCAAGCACTTCCGCCAACATACATAGGTTTGTGCTTCTACTCGACGTCGGCTGATACCTGAACCTCTCGAGTAATTCCCCATTGACAACGAAAGCTTTCACAATGTCCCGAACTCTACTCTGGATCGGCCTTGGCAACATTGGGAGGGTGAGTGAGCCTGTCCACATCTCCACATGTTTGATTGCCTCCCTGGTCAGACAAGAACACTCACTGATCATTCTTTCATCCCAGGGCATGTGCCGAAATCTCGTCGAGAAAGCTCAACTCGACAAGCCACTGCTCATTCACAACCGGACTGTGAAACGTGCTACGGATCTCTGCCAAAGTCTGCCAAAGGACAGGTCCGAGGTTGCAGAGTCTCTCGCTGATGCCATTGACAAAGCCGACATCATCTTCTCCTGTATCGCCGATGACAAGGCTGTAGAAGAGGTCTTCGCCATTGCTACTAATGGAGACATCAAAGGCAAAGTATTTGTCGAATGCTCAACCATTGCTCCCGAGACGACCGACGCTGTCGCAAAGTCGGGTTTGGAAAAGGGCGCTGAGTTCATCTGCGCGCCCATCTTTGGGTCCCCCGCCATGGTAGCCGCTGGGAACGCGACGTTGGTTCTTGCAGGCCCGGAATCGTCGATCAAGAAGATCCGCCCGTACGTCGATGCGATGGCAGCCCGGGAAATCAACATGGCCGACGAACCATACCGCAAGGCATCGACTCTGAAGGTGCTTGGTAATACCGTGATCCTCGGCATGGTTGAGCAGCTTGCCGAAACATATGTTGCTGCAGAGAAGAGCGGCCTTGGAACGGGTTACGTGAAGCAGTTTGTTGAGGCCATGTTTGGTGGCAGCCCGTACCCGGCGTACACAAACCGCATGCTGGAAGGCGACTACTACAAGAGAGATGAGCCCCTGTTCGCCGTGGACCTGGCAAGAAAAGATGCCCGCCATGCCATGACTATTGCGAAAGCTGCCGGCACGCGGTTGCAGAACATCGAGACTGCTGACAAGCATCTTGAAATTGTCAAGGCACACGTTGGACCTTCGGGTGACATGGCAGGTATCTACGGTGCAGTGAGGAAGGAAGCTGGCCTCAAGTATGAAAACGATTCATAGACATAGAAACATGTAACGACGGGTATGAATACTTATTTGTTAAGCCATTCCGTTACTGTTGCAGAGCGCTCATGTCCCCTGGGCACAGTCAGTTAGGCGTCGTGGCATGCATTACGCTTCATCAGGTACGTACCTTGCTGTACAGGGAGAGAGTACGTAATATTCGTGCCTACCTACCTTAGCTGGTATTGACGGGGCTATCTATGACTAAGCAGACATGCAGTAGGCGATCACAGTGATCCAATGTCCGCCTCATGTTTCTACACTGTGCATGCACGGCGTGTGTAGCTGCATCGGTGGAGCCCAGTCCCAACCTCACAGTGTGCTCTCAGCCTCCTGTCACCGAACGACGACAGCACTGGATCAATCGACGAAGCGACACCACTGTACCATCGCAAGCCTGACGCCTACTGCTTTGTGCATCGAGGAAATTCTGAAAACCAGCAACATGGCGCAAGGGCATGTCCCTCCGTCTTTTCCGTCATTGACGCGACGCTGACACAAGCCCAACAGGTATAGCATTTTCGTCGGCCTCGTCATCGTCGCCGCCATGGCCGCCGCTGCCTGGTTCCTTTCTCCAAAGGGCGAAAACCAAATGTAAGCTATCATGAAGCTCTGCGATGCCGACAAGTGCTCTGGCGTTCCTTCGTTGCACTGTGACTGACGTTAGCTTCAGCATCTGGAGATCCTCTCTCCTCCTGGCCCTCGCATGTTGCTATCTCATGTGGGCCATCACGTTCCTCGCCCAACTCAACCCCCTGATCGAACCGCGACGCAGCGACATCCGACCGGGCTTCGAGCACCACTAATGAGATTGATGTGCTGGCGGCACAGCGCCGCGATGGAACCGATGTACTATTACAGCTTCGCACTACTACAAATTCATATGGCTGGCGTTAGGGGTTGGCTGGGGTTCTGTTATAGTTGGTCAAGAGGCCGGCTGTCGTACACTTTAACGAACTCGTATTCTAAGCTCTGGTCGACGAGAAAGTGTGCCGGGGAAAACGCACGCAAAACTGATGCAGCATCAGACGCGTCAGCGGACAAGCAAGGGGCACAAGGACGCAACATCATGTTTACGCTATGTCAGGTATTAAATGCTACGGCGGGTTTCCTGTCCATGCCATTACTCTTTTGCTATCTTCTGTTATCCGGCTGCCAAGTCGCTCGCCCATTCCCTGACGTACATAAGCAGAGCCCAGAGAGCCTTACCATCTGCGGCAATGCTCGTCTCCCCGATAGAATCAACACCATCCAACCCGGCAGCCCAGAGAATACCACGCCCTACTGACCACCGCGCGAGAGCACCGGTGGTGGCCAGCAGCGTGGCGACTCCATAGCCGCAGTCCAAAAGTATCCGAAGAGCCTCAACATTGTTCGCAACAACGGCCCACCCGAGCGATCGCGCAGCAGCCGGCACGTCGTACTGCCATATTACCATAAGAATGGGAAAGAGCTTGGTCGAGGACGAGACAAGGAGTGCGGTCGATACGGAATTGGGACGAGAATATCGAGGCAAGATATTGAACATGCTGAGCGGGGAGAGTGTCGACGAGGTCATGAAGCGGATGCTCACGTGAAAGGCGAAGGTCGATAGAGCACAGAGTATGACTAGTTAGGCGAACCGTTAGTTCCTATGGAAGCAGCCGCATCGGCAAAGGGAAAAAAGAACGTACGGAAAAACATGTATTGCGACACGATTGACTGCTGCGTCAGACTTCCTAGGTTTGCGCCCTCGTCTTGGGCCGACATAGGACCAGTTTGCTTCTCAATGCGGGCCCAAGTCAGGTAAACATCGAAGAGTAGCAAAAGCACGCCCAGCCGGACGATGGAAGACTGAGTCGAGGCGGATGATTAGTGCGACTGTCTCTTTAGCTTTGGAAAAGGCTCATATCTAGACTTACATCAAAGCGGTCGTCGTCTTTCATCAGTGTGTTGTGGAGTAAATGGCGGTAGACCTGAGGCTTGATCAAGACGAGGTCGATGAAGAGCACGACGAAATCATGCTCCACGTACTTGTCGCAGAACTGGCCGCAGTTCCTACAAACGGTCAAGCGAATGTTGTGGCCGCTTGACTTGTCGTCGGCATTGGAGTATTTGGTCCATAGCGTCTTCACCGGGTGCCGGCATTCGATACAGATGGGCATGTCGAACAGAGTCGGTACTATGCACGGGGAGAAGGTAGCTTGCTACCGCCACGCGTCATGGCCGAAAACCCCAGGCAGGCTCTAGCTGAGTGGCAACTGTGGTTGTTACAGGCCGATGTTCGACTCAGCCTTGTCTTTCGGACGTGATGTGGTTTGAGCCTGGCCTTGGTTAAATCTGCAGCAACCTCACGCTGGTGGTGCAGACGGTGATGCTGCAGGTGCCAAGGGCTTCAGGAACGGCACCGGACTCGCATGTGTGGGGCCGCTGCATCTTCCATGACACTGTAGGCAGGGACGTGGAGGGATGTCGGGGCGGAGCGCGAGGTCGGAATTCCCACGCCATCTCCGTCCACATTTCTACAGTGTACCATGCATGTAGGTAGCAACACTATCCATGAGGTAAGGAACCTAAGTACCTGTCCTAAGCCCCACCTCGCACCTCAGCAATCAGAGCCCGCAGGCCGCTGATTCGGGTCCCAAAAACAGCATTGAAGCGAATTGGGGGAGAGGGATGACAGGACAGCCAGGCTCCAGTGCAGCCACAAATCCAATCCACCCCGCTGCAAGCACCGCTAATCATCGTTAATCAATGGGACAGGGCTCCTGAGTTTGGTTACGTCGTCTCAACCAAGGGTCCCGTTCCCAAACTCCCAGCCCAGCCCAGTCCGGTCCCATCCAATTCCCGTCTCTAAAAGCCAAGCCAAGCCAGTCCAGTCCACGTAGCCGTAAGGTACCTTGGGTGCGTGGTGGTGAGGTCCAGAGGAAAGGCACGCAATGCGCACGCTCCTATCTGTCTACCTTACCTCACGCCGTAGCAGTAGCAAACCGTACCTAGGTCTTTGGACACCCGACTCTGTCTGTCTGTCCCCTACCTTACTTGTACCTACTTCCCTTTCCCGTGCCTTAGCTAACCTCCACTACCCCAACTGCCTTTCGCAGCGAGTCTGCAACTACCTACCTTATCTACTTGACATACCGTACCTGCGCAGGTACTCATCGCGGCTGCACATCAATACTCTTTCTCATCTTTCTATTCATCCACTCATTCCTCACTTCCTAGCTGGCTGCACTCATTTCTCCCTGAAGTGCGCCCTGGATCCCCCCTCAGACTCTTTCAAGCGCTTGTCCGCATACTCTCCGACATCTGATCGAACTTAATCCTCCCTCCGACCGGTTCTGACGACCTCGATCAATTCGCCATTTACGTTCCTCGTTCTACCTACCGTACCCCGAAAGGTTGGTGTTAGGGAGGGGTTTTCGAGCCTGGCCAACGAAGTTCTGTCCCTCGACCTGCCGCCCATCCGAGTGAGCGACCGACCTTCGTCGATGATTGAAGCCGCGCGCTGATGCCATCTCTCCAATCTGTGTGCCACCTTTCCGACGAGGTGGGCGGCCTTCCTCGACTATGGCGGACTCCCTGAACCCGGTTGGGTCGGCATCTCACATGTCTTCATCCGCCCTCCTGCCAGCACGTCACGATGCCGAAGCTCGGCCACGTAATCGCCGCCTTATCAGCACCGCCGAGGACTCCCCCGCAGGCCCCATGGAGAGGTTGACGGCTTCCTTTTCTGCTCTTCGGTCCCCGACCAGCCGCGAACCGAGCCCTATGCCCTCCGCTCAACTGTCCAGGGACAGCTCTGCCAAACCAACCTCTCGTAGTGCATCCGCCACGAATCGTCGAAATAATACTGCCCCGTCTACTGCCAGTTTTCTGGACACATCTTGGTCTCAAGGATGGGCTTCGATTCAGGGCTTGGCTTCGTCTCTCTTGTCCGGTGGGAGTGTACACGATGCCGGCTACGAGTCAGATCACAGAGAGGGGAGGCGAGGTGTCAATTCCTTGAAAAGAGACTACTCTACCCCCCCGCGAAAGGCACCCATAGCCTGGGGTCCTGAGCCGCCGTCCACTTCTCGCCCAGGTCATCAGGACATAGCAGCAGGTTCTCTAGCAGAGAGGGAGGCCGCTCTCAAGGCTGCACGAACAGCGAGCGTATTGCAGAGTCACGAAGGCGTCAACGGGGGGCTTGATGTGACGGGCAAGTACAAGAGGAGGAACTCAGATGAGATCGCCAGGGATAATGTGCAGGATGAGGAAGTGCAGGATCAGTTGGTGTATATCCATCACGTGCAGCCAACTGACACCTATGCGGGCATAGTGCTCAAGTACCGGTGTCGCGAAGATGCTTTCAGAAAAGCGAATGGCCTGTGGTCCAGGGATATTCAGGTCCGCAATTGGCTGGCCATACCCGTAGACGCCTGCGAAGTCAAGGGCCGCCCGTGCGAACCCCCTTCCCACAACGGCCAAGCAGTCGACCTCCTGGCGCCCACGCCGGAACTCAAGAGTGGTCACGGACATAATAGTCTGACATCGGATCATTCACAATCAGTCGACTTTTTCAGCCTGCCGACCACCAATGGACTGGCGGATGCTAAGAACGAAGAACCGGAAGATCCGCCATGGACGCACGTTCGATGGGTGACATTGGATTCGAATCCAAACCCGGTCGAGATTGCCCGTGTGTCGAGGAGATCGATTGGATACTTCCCGCCGCGGCGCAAGAAAAGCCTCCGCTCTGCTGCCTCGACATTGTCAACCCCAAGACACTCGCTCGACGCCTCCGGCTTTGCGGCGGGGTTCACAGAGAGTCCGGAACAAGTAGGCAGGCCGTCTTCTCGTAGACAAAGCAACCTGAGCACCAGGCCAAATCTGCCGAGCACACCGGGAAGGTCGACGCCAGCTTCCTCCAGGAGCAGAATGAATAGCGATGCAGCGGATACGCGACCGGCGTGGATGAGACGGCCTGGCGGTGTCGGCTCTATGGGTAGAAATGTGCGGGCACCTGGCCCAGACAAGGATTACTTCAATACTTGGGCCAAGAAGCACCTCCCTGGCATCGCCATCGACGAATCTCTGCCGTCCATCTCCGTCATGGGATCCGAAACGGCGCATTTCGGTTTTCGGCCTGGGTCTAGCAGCGGTATTGTGGAAAGCCCGTTCGACGAGGGACAGGATGTAGCAGCAGCCTCCCGGCAGGGCTCTGGACTTGATCGCGCTGCCGCCGCTGTGGAGACATGGCTGCGCGGCGCGTTTGCCAAGTCTCCCGGGACGCCCACGCTAGGGGGCCGGGGGCGTCAGCTGGACGATCTTGACTTGATAGAGTTGACGGATGCCAACAGCGACGACGGGAGGCTGCCAACCCCGGCTATTGGCGGGGGTGGTGTTACGAGCACAGGACTGCTGGAGGCCACGCCGATGTCAATTGGTTCAACAGGGAGGAGTGATGGAGGTGGGACTGTCAGAGGACGTGGTTCAACCAACAGCTCGAGTGCTGCCAAAGGCAAGAAGTCCGATTAGACATTAACAATCGACAAAGCCATCCGTGAGCCAATGGAATCCTCTGATAGCATCTTTCTTGGGTACCAGAAGCCGCTGCAGGAGTGGAGGCGGCAGCGGCAACGACGACGACGATGGTGCGTGGGGTGGAATGGGCTGGCCGTCGTGTTTTCTCACTTCATCGAGATAAGACTGTGCATGGGAAGGCGTTAGCGGGCATGACAGGGGCAGGGCAATGGAAACAGAGGGCTTCCTTCATTGCCGATGGCAACCTCAGCAAGAGGGGGGTCTTCAAGCTCTCTTGAACTTCCAACATGATTTATATACATCCTCATACTAGACTTGGGACAACGGGTGCTTCTTCTTTCTTGTCTGTTTTGTCCCTGTTTTTTTTTCTTTTTGAACCCGATGACTTCTGGAGGCAGTAGAGAGAGAAGTGTGCATTAGGAGGCGAGCGGCTCGTAGTCCAGTTACGCCGACTAGACAAATTCTCGATCTATTCATGTTCACATAGCTCAGAGACTGAATTGTTTTGAAGCTCATTGAATATAAGGCTGGGCAGATCCGGAGCATGCATTCAGTTCTAGAGTGGGCGTCCCACAAGTCCACCCAGGTTATGGATGTGTGTCTTCGTTGAATGGTTTTCAAACAAGGTAGATCTCGCCGTACCACTATTCTTGGTATCTTCCGTTTCCCTGGCGCAGTTCTCTCATGGAGGAACGCGCAATGCTCCTGACAAGCTATTATACGACCAAGGCCCATCGGCCCGCCACACATAACTCCAGCACCGCCAACTTACGCGGTGTCTTTGCCCATTGCCCCTCACCAAGAGGCATGAAGGGGGCAGTTATAATGGTCCTGCTATCTATCCATCACCTTTCTCAGACCTACTGAGGCCCTAGCCCCAAGTCGATATTCATGTTCGCTAGGTCCCCGTTGTTAATACCGAAAAATTGGAACCTGTTGACAGACAGATATTAGTCCACGAACCTTCATGCTTTGTCTGTGTCAGCATGCTCGCTCGACGTACCAGTCTTCAACGTTGAGAGTATTGGGAACAGGCTGCCCTTGTGCAGATCCTGTACTCCAGCTGTCGCTGGGACTGTGCCCATCTGGCATCAAGCCATCAAAGTTGGCCGTCCACAAACTACTGTTCAAATTACTATTGTTCTGCCCATGACCCTGTTGCTGTTGTTGCTGGAAACCCTGTAATCCCGGTACTACGTTGTGCCCTTGCGGAGGGCTTCCGCCTAGTCCTGCCTTCGTTGCTGCTCTCTGTTGGAATTGACTGTTCTGGCCAGACAAGCCACCTTGCAGATTGGGATTTTGAAGTTGTGCCATGAGCCCAGCGTCTATGCCCCCTTGGTTTGGAACCGAGGGAGACATTTGAGGAAAAGCCGGCATGCTGGCGCTATCAGGGAACAACTGATCGGGCTGGAAGTTCTCCCATAGTGATTGCGAAATGTTCGGCGAGTTGCGCGTTACCAGGTATAGATCTGGTGGCGTTGCTGGGACTGAGAATGACGGATTGAACGGAGTCGCCGGCCTCGTCTGTGGCCTCGAAGATGTTCCACCCATAAACGTGTCGGCATTCTGTCTAGCATTTGGAGACGTGGGTGGTGGCATGGTTTGGGAGTTGGATGATCCGTCGCCCTTCATATGGCTGGGCGTTTGAGGACGTGATCGCTCGTACGATTCCTGAGGCGTCGGTGTGTTGACGCTGAAGTCAATCGCCATGTCGTCATACTTTCTCTTCGCCGCTTCCTGGGGTCGTTGCTGCTGTTGCTCGAGTTGAGCCAGAGTTTGTTGTGCCTTCCTGTGCCTCTTGCCGGCGGCCTTTTGCAGACGTTCTTCCAATACTTTATTTCCGATGATGGATTCGAACAGGGTATAAACCATCTTGCCCACCAACCAGACGCGCGAAACCTCCTTGAGTGCTTGCATACACGTCCGTAACCTGTCTTGGGTCACCTGTTGGATCGAGGGGACCGGCGACCGCATTTGATAAACGTGCATGATGAGTGCGGAGAACAGACTGTACACGACAAAGGCCGGGCAAAAGCGTAGCTCGCCGTGAGCAGCTAGATTTTCGATGATAGAGGTAATCATGGCCGCCGCCTGAAAAGCGATGTTCCGTGATGGATAAGGAGCATCGTCGGGAAATCGGCTTCCACCGTTTGGTGGCATGTGGGCCCGATGTAACAGACATAATGTTGTGTAGTAGTTGGAGTGAAGCAGCGCAGACCAGAAGTGATGCCGAGCAACCTCCCAGTACACGAGCTTCGGGCAGTTCTGAAGCCAGTCTGCCAAGGCCATGTCGCTGTGCGTTAAATCAATGGCGTTGCGTTGACGTCCTTTGGAAGCAACGGAGTACTGCTGTGATAGCACCAAGCCCATGATCTCGCATAACTTGACGTACTGCATGAAGAATTGGACATGGATCGGATCTGGAGGGTATTCGCTGTTCCGGTCGCCTTCGTCTTCGATGAAATCGTCCTCGGTAAGCATCTCCACATCCGAGTCGTCTAGGTTGATATGCACTGGCCGACCGAGAGCTACAGCTACGGATCTGTCGCGCGTGAAGAGAGTCCACCAGATCCTTTTCCATAACCTCTTGTCGGAACGACTCAGTTGTGACTGCTCCACGCTGCGGTGCATCCCGGATCCCTGGGCAACAATGGTGGCTACACGACTCCAGTAAAAGACGTTCTTGGTCACATCTTCGGGGCCCTCCCAATACCAGCCCATCAGCAGCAAGGACTGGACGATGGTCACTCGATCGTCTTCATAATTGGCGTCGTACAAGGCTTTGGCCCTCTTGTAAAAGGTAAGCGCGGCAGGGGTTGTCGAGCCATTGGCATCCATCAATTGCGGATTCGTACAGACTCGAGAGCCGGCCAGCAGCACAGCCTGCAGTAGAAGTAGGGAGGGGGGATTTTTGGGGTCGCGGTATTGCCTCATGAAGCGAGTACGATTGATGACGGGCACAATCGGGTGAACCCATTTAAAGTAGGAATCAATGAGCTCGTCGCAGAGAGACCTGGGCGGGAGGAGGAAGGCACCGCGCTGGTGTAAGATATCTATTTCCACGTTGTCAAGCTCAGTGAGGCGGGCTCTTGAGCCCCTGACATTTTCGGGGAGAGGATAGTGAACCACGTCGGAGGATCCTTGGCGGTCGTGTACCAGCAATGTCAAGTTGGATGACTCTCCCAGATACGCGACTCTGCCAGCATCAGTGATGGGCGCTCTCGTGAACTTCGGCTTCATGACCAAGTTGAGGTAGGTGCCGCTATCAATCTCCTCTTTTCGGGCCTGTGACTCGGTGTATGTAGAGGATGGAGTGCCATCGGTGGTGTGATAGACGGCAGGTGTTCTCGGCGGAAAGGTGCCGGGAGCAGCAGTGCTCGCAGCTCGCGGAGAGCGGTCTTCGGCATTGTCCCCCTTCTCGCTAGAGCGAAGCTCAGTTAGCCCGGTGCTTGGGGCAGATGGCAGCGGTGAAGCTGGAGCAGACCTGTCCGAGTCTTTATTTGTTCCGGCATTCGTAGTTTTCTTTCTCTTTGGGGTCGGGATGCGACATTCGATCTGGAAGGCCACGCAGTTCGTGCAGGGCACGCCGAGGCTTGCGGCATCGCATCGTACCTGAATCGAATGTCAACACTGAAGGACGAAACTTGGCGGGTTGTAGTTGGGCCCGTGTGGAGGTGACATCTGGGTATGGACGGTCTAGATATCGGGAGCCTCGGTACACGAGATTGAAAGGTGAGAGGGGGTTCGCGCTTGCAGAGGCTAATCATACCTTGCGTGCGTGGCATGTCTATGAATGCAAAGGCCAATGGTCAGCATGGTCCGGCATCGAGGATAAGATCAGAACGGGTGCGGGATCGATCTTGCAGCGCAACGCGGCGGCGCGGCGCGCTCAGCGATGCCTCGGCATAAAGTGGGCAGAGGGGCCATGGGAAT
Source organism: Colletotrichum sp. SAR11_59 (assembly GCA_025328345.1). Lineage (NCBI taxonomy): Eukaryota > Fungi > Ascomycota > Sordariomycetes > Glomerellales > Glomerellaceae > Colletotrichum > Colletotrichum sp. SAR11_59. Next base: position 85,577 of record JAKMXC010000098.1, on the reverse strand, counting down.
GGCGGGCGCTGCTCTGGGCAAGGTAAGGCGGGAACTCTACATACCTCGCATGCTCTAGAGGCTCGTTGCCTAAAGCCAAACGAAGCATTGTCAGCACGCACTGGTTCATGACTTCTCACAAGTCATCGTGAGGGTAAGGAGTATGCTGGACGTGGGCGACGAACCTGCGAAAACTCATGTGGTTGGCGGCGGCGGCAGCGGCGGCGGCGGCAGCCGAGGCAGAGGCAGAGGCAGAGCTCCCAGTTTGGGGATTGGGGCTTGTGTTGGCGACATTAGAAGTTCCCCCCGCTTGGGATGGCGAGTCGGATTTCTGGGGGGTTGACTGCTGCGGCCGTTGAAGATTTTGGGCCGCAAGGTCTGCGGAGGACATGTCGACGTCCATGATTGACTCGTCTTGGTCTGGCGACCTGTTGGCGGGCGATGCGACGGGGGCAGGAGAGTTGTGAAGAAGTTCGTCGACGAATTTCGCTGGTCGACTAGTAATAGGAGCAAAGGCGGATGCTGGAGCTGGAGCTGGAGCTGGAGGCCCGGGAGGCATTAGGAGTGGCAGCAGCGCCGCTCGCTCTGCTTCTGGCACTGGGCCTGGCAACTGCAGTGGCCCAGGCGCAGCAGGGTCTGCAGGTTGGAGCAGAGGCACTGGGCGTGTCGGCGTAGACGGAAGTCGGAGGGCCTCGAGGGCCTGGTGCTGGAACTTGCACTGGGACTGGGGCTGGGGCTGGAGCTGGGGCTGGGATGACTGGTGGTGCTGGACGTGAACGGGGAGTGGTTGTGGTGGGCGATGGTAATGGTGTTGGGCTGGGTACGGGTAGTGGTGGTTCTGGAGCTGGAGTTGGTGGGCGTAATGGCGTGGACGTTGCGGGAGATGATTCTGGAGCAGACCTGGATGGTGCTGGCGCAGTTGGTTTTGGTACAACCGGGACTGGTTGTGGTGGTGCAGAAGATGCGGGTGCGGGTGCGGGTGCGGATGCGAATGGAGGGGGGGTGCAGGCAAAGATGTTTCTTCTGGGTGGATGGAACAGGAACTAGTGCTGTTGCTGGTGGTGGTGGGATCTGAGTTGGGGTTCGGAATGTGCCAGGCTGCCGACGACGACCCAGCAAGACCAACAGGAGCAGCGCTTAGTTGTAATAAGGAGACGAGTGGGTCTGCCGCCGAGGGATCAGCGCTGCCGTTGTCGTTGTCGTTGTCGTTTTGGACTTTGGTTTTGTCTTTGTGCTTGTCCTGGTCCGGCTCAGGCGCAAACACAAGCGCGGGATGTGGAAGAGGAGGCGCAACGGCGACCACAGAAGCAACAGCGTACTTGTAAAAGGATACAGGCAGAGGTGCGAGTGCAGGTGCAGGTGCAGGTGCAGGTGCAGGCGTACGTGCAGGCGGCGCCGACGCAGGAGAAGGAGACGATGACGGAGGGAGAAGCGCAGGTGCAAGTGCAAGAGCAAGTGCAAGTGCAGGCTCAGGAGTTGCAGGTGCGAGTGCGGAAGATGGCGCAGCACCGCTGTGCTTGCCTTCTCTACTTGCTGCTGGCGCCGGAGCGGCCTCGTGCTGTTGTTGTTGTTGTTGCTGTCGACGCTGCCGCTGGTGTCGCTGCAGCTGGGCTTCGTCCAAGCCGCCGCCGTCGCCGCTGCTGTACGTCGTTGTCTCTGTCAGAAGCCAGTATTCGGCCGTGTCAGCACCCTGGTCTGCTTCTGCTTCCGCTTCCGCGTCCGCGTCCACTGCCGCGTTGTTGAGTCCGACGTCAATGTCGTCAATAACTCCCGTTTCAAGATTGGACCTGCTGTCCAAATCGACGTCCTGCCCAACAAGACCAGTACTGAACACCACGGCCGGAACCTCGATTTCGCCGTCAATTTCGAAGTCCGGCGCAAGTGGCCACTGCAGCACGACCATCCAATCCACGTTACCGGGAGAACGGAGACCTAGAGACCTGATAACCCGAGGCAAGGTCGTTCAAGGCAAAGTGTGCAAAGAAAGTACGCGAATGGAGAGAGCAGAACTCAAGACAGATTCATGGGCAACTCCCAAGATAGAAGCTTGAAAGAATCGGCTGACCCCGGCACCTTATCGTAAGTCAACCTCCCGTCTTCCCTTCGATGCGTCGCGATGCCGAGAACAAGCAATCATGCAGTGGCTGGCCTGTCACATATTTGTGGCAACGAGCGCCAGTCTGCCTCGAAGCTCCTTTGCCCTGACGTGCAGGATGGTCTTCGGCCTTGCTTGCTTCTTGCCTCACTCTGCTGCTACTGTTGCTGTTGCTGTTGCTCCTGCTCTCTTGTCTTGGGAACCTTGCCTTGCACGTCCTACGCCCGCTACGTAGCAAACGGTCCAGAAGTTGGACAAAGTTGCCGTCTAGAGCTTAGAGGTCGGCTGATGACGGGACATCAGAAATCGGAACCCAAGATCAGCTTGTGCCCACCCAGTTGCCGCCTACCTGCAGACCAGTTTGCCGCTTGCTTGATGAGTTCGCTCATCACCAGCTTGGCCCGCTGGTATACCCCGAAAAAGGCAATCTGCTTCGTCCGGTCCTCTCTTTTTTTCTTCTTCTTCTCTGGAATGGGCTCCAGATGTGGCTCGAGTGTCGGCTGACCAAACGATTGGTATTGGGCCGGCGTGTGGATGTTGTTGCTTTTAAGCGCTCTACTACGTTTTGGGCCTATCCGTTCGTATGCTCAACAAGCCTTCTTCAGCAGTTAATCAACACGGCGTGGATGGGACCAAGACAATGTTAATATATTCGAGATCCAGTCGCCTATGCCAGCAATGCCTCGCAAACTATGCCACGGTTGCCAACCCTAGAGCCTTCAGGAACCACGCATGCCTTCAACACCCCGTTCCCGGTTCTCCGCACCCATACATACCCTGCATGACCAATGCCAACCTCTCTGGACACCGCCGCCAGCAGCCTAGCTTCCTATTGTCGATGCTATTGCTGGCTGACGCCGAGGCGATGGTCTCGTGGGTGGGTGTGCCAGCCTGGCCGACATTCGCCTATGACACTGTACATGGGAATGGAAATAAAATAAAAATTAAATACGCTTGAAGGGAACCGCTTGGCAAGTATGTGAGACTTCTCAACGGCGCGCGCTGCTGGAATGATTCTGACACCTCCCCACGCTGCGCAACCCGGGACCTAGCGAAAACGCGGTCGTAGTGCAGAAAGATATCCCGACTGTAAGTCTGTGTTGTGAGTGGGTGTGTGAATGCCATGAAGCGTGAAGTGAACTCGGGAACATGCCAGTATGGACGCTGGACCCTCTCTTCTCTCTCTCTCTCTCTCTCTCCTAGGTACAGAATATCCGTACTGCGGAACAGGTCACCCGAAATCTAATACATGCCACTGGTCGCCGTCTCATGCATGCATCCATGTTAGATATGGGAATGAACCCACCCTTTCGACTCCTTAGTGTCCCGGCTTTCCTACTTCTTCTTGATGTGCTGCTTGCTCCTCTTGGCTGCAGTCGGCGCAATCTGCATTATCTGGGGTAAAGGGGATCGAACGGTGTGGGAGGTGCAGTACTGTACGCGGTCCGTTGAATCGGGGATGTGCTCCGAAACGGCTTGGTCCGCGCATGTATTTCCCATTTGGGTAAGGACTACGCTATGCCTCGACATGATTCTGATTCTCCCCGGTGGTTCCAAGATGTTGCCGAGAAAAGCATATGATCAAGACTGAGCCTGGCTTCCTCGACGGCTGCGCTGGCTCAAAGGGCCTACATTTCCCCACGGCTTTTCGTCGAGAAGATCGCAAGTCGGCTGGCCGGTATTTCCCGTTGGTATACAACGTTTCCCTGGCTGTTTTAACGCCCAGCGTGCCGGATCATGCGGAGAGTACTGCCCACCTGGTGAAGCTGTTCCTTGAAGTTCATCCCGGTGTGTTTTTGATCAGCTCATGTGCTTTTTTTTTGGCGTAGGCGCGCGCGCGCGCTCATGTCGCATTTGGGTAAGGGACGCGATGCAACCCGTTGATGGCTGGCACCGAAACCCAAGGCTCTCTGCGCATGGGGATTTGGCAGAAATGCACAGGTCCGTTAGAGGGTTGACTGCGAAGATCGACCTGTCGGATGGAACGACCTGGTTCACGACAGACAGCTTTCAAACGTCAATAATGACTTTGCTTGGAGATGCCGCGCCACGAATCAAATTCTGGTGGCACGAAATCTGCCGATGTTGGTCTTGGGATGAATGGAGATTGGAGTAGCCCTCCGAATCTGACCCCGCGCTCTCCTCACCGTCGGGAGCTAGGATCATACTGCAACCGTTTTTTTTTTTTTTTTTTTTTTTTTTTGTGGTTTTTTTTTTTTTTTTTTTTTTTTTTTTTTTTTTTTTTTTTTTTTTTTTTGCGCCTTTTGTTGGTTTTCAGGGATGCATTGAGCCAGAATACGTTGGTGGGGTGTCGTGACTTTGGCAAGGTCACCTCGTCTCATCATCACCACTAGCTTACTTGCACAAGCGTATGCAAGAGTAGGTACGCAAGAAGTATTGAACGCACTTCGTCAAGCCTGAGATGAAACTCGAACCTTCAAAATGAAATCATTGAATGCTGTCAACTCAACTGTACAGCACTGTTAGACCCAAGTCATTTTGGCTCAGATAGACCACCTACTCGCACCCCGACATTCCTCAGCTCCCATCTCGCCGCACCATACGATCGAATCTGAAGTTGATAGCTTCGAAGGGACATGGGTTTTCCTTGTTTAAACCTGCTATAATTCTCCCAGCGTCTCCCAGGCGTAAAAGGACATGGTGCTTAGAAAGCACACCCGCCACAGTACGAAGGCTGTCTTTACCTTCGTTCCAGATCAATGGCCGTTGACTACCAGAGACCAGCACGGCCTCTTCCAAGACCAATGAGCCTTCGTCGTAGTCATGAGTCACTTTGTTGCCAGGCACCTTGTTCTCTTGCCTTACCCAGCGGCCCCCCTCTTCCTAAGCAAGCCCAGCTCGAGACTTGTGGAAATGGTTCCGGTTTATTTTCTTACCTCGACAAAAGTTGTCCCAGTAGGTGTCGATTAATACTTCTCATAAGTGCGATCTTGTCGCTTGCCAACTGCGTGAACAAAAATGCCGAGGCTGCAGGTATTGTGACCGGGATCGAACAACGACGTAGAAACAACGCAAGTGAGAGACGCACAGATGAGATCCGGCGGTAACACGGGATGACGGAACAGCCGGCAGCTTGAACGCACCCCGGATATTGTTTTGTCACACAAGAATACCGTTACAATGGATATCAGGCTATAGTTCCTCAATTACGCAACTTATGCTAGTCGTATATGCGTGATGTATCGTTTCCAATCATCGCCGCGGATCACTACGATCTCACTGTTTTTTGAGACACTTGACCGTTGGCCAGAGGAGCCTCGGTATAAGCCAAACTCGCCGTCCCATTTTCTTTTTGTTCATGTTTCCCCTGACGACCCTCCACTTCGACGTCGCCAATGAAGAGCGCGCTAACTCCCTCCAATGATGCCACAAAGAGGCACAGCACGTTTGCAATGACAAAGTGGCTAATGGTGGATCCGATCTCCAACCATGAGCCTTCGTCCTTGACGACCCAGAAAAAGTATAGGGTAAGTACGTCGCTGATGGCCATTACAACCATGAATAGAGACGAGGGAGCAACACCCAGCCGGGCATTGAGGATTCCGAGGTTCGCCGAGATGAGGGCAAAAGGAATCATGAGCTTGAGAATGAGAAGTATCCCTTGCGAAAAAGGGTCAAATATCGGAATCAGACGGTACACAGCATCCAGACTGAAGGAGGAGACAGATGCTACGTTGCCTGTGCTGAAGAAAGCCGATTGCAGGAGGACGAAGAAGAACAAAGCCACTCGTGCGTCTGCCAAAGTAAGAGCTCTGAATACCGGCTGTGGTACGCTCTGCGACTTGGCGGCGCTTCGGTTAGATGTGGGTTGCCGACGTTCACCGGCAGCATCGCCGAAGACGAAGATGCGGTGTTCAAGACTAACCCATGCAACCAACAGAATGCTAAAGGTCACGTAAAAAAGACCTTCGTAAGAGAGGGTGAGAATTACAAATGACGGAGCGCAGGTCAGAAACAAGCTCATAAGACGATGCAAGTAGTGGTTGTTAGGCTGCAACCGGTACGTAAGAGGCATGAGGAGGGATACAACTAGATAACTCGTCAGCGCATTGATAATAGGTGGCGGACAGACGTCTCACCCAACACAACCCATGCCACAATCTGGTTTCCTCGCGGAAGCCCGAGTTTTGCTTGAAGCGACAGAGCGCTGGACCGCGTGACTTCGATTGCTAGGAGAATCAAGCCAACCTAGTTGTCTCTCGTGAGATTGAGATCAATATATAGTCGGGGAAATAAGCTTACTTGAATACCTGTCAGTGCCCTCGCGATTGGCAGCGCTTGGCCGACTACTTTGCCCGTAGACGACCTAGCAAGCAACACATCCTCCCAGACAAGATATGCTAGACCTATGGAAGCCATGATGACTCCTCCTGCCACGCTGCCAACAAGTCAGTGTGCGATGGTCATTCTCGGGCTGGATTTGAAAACATACATGAGAGAGACATCCTCCACCTTCATAGCTGGGAGCAACGTGAACGTGCTCATGGCAAGGCATGACATGAACCATGTGGCAGACAGAAACGCATTAGCCTGGAGGAAGTCCAAGCCCCATGTAACCGGCCACAACGAGCCGAGAATATAGATAACCGTGAGAATCTCCCGATGGATGTATCCCAGAGCCTGCCAGCCGTCAGTATTTTTCTAAATCAACTGGTGTGAAGCTTGCTCACCAACGAAACGATGACACCCATGTAAAGAGCACCATTCAGGAGAAAAGAAACAGTACTGGGGCCAGTCTGGATATGTCCAAACAGGACCTGACGGCCCTCTACGAGAGAGCCACGTCGGGCCCAGACCTCCTCCCAGAAAACAATGGGGAAGAAAGCGTACGCATAGTACGTAAGCGGGGAGTGAGATATAATAAAGGAAGCATAAAGAGCAGCAAGAAGTGAGCTGAACATCGTTGTGCTCAGCAATGTTCGTGAAGCAGGGCGATTGCCACGCAGAACATGAAGATCAATGACGATGGTCATCGCGAATGCCATCCAGCCCAAGTAGCCGATAGTGATGAGCGTGCGGAGAAAAAGCCAGTCATAAGTCTGCAGATATCTTAGACCTTCAAGTGCAATCTTCATGAGGGCAGCCGACTCCTCAATTGCCTCCTCGTGGCTCCCAGCTTCAATCAATCGACGTATGTCCGCCACTCGGCGCTGTGGACTAAGGCCTGCCTCACTCAAGGGGTGGAATGGCCTATAACGCAACTCCGTGGCCTTCTTGCGCTCTTCCTTGACCCGGTACATCTCGAGTATCTCCCGGGCATTGACCAGAGCTGCTTCAGCCTTATCCTCAATGCTCGAGGAGACATAGGACAGTGGTATCTCGCCGACCGAATTGGCAGGGAACTCGACGCCAACAAGATAGGCCATCAAGGCAGCTACATCGGCCTGTGCGACATCGTGCCTCTTGACATGATCCAAATGCCAGTCAGAAGAATATTCGTCATGTCCGGGAGCTGTTGCGTTGGAAGCAAGCACCGGTCGGGCAATGCCTGAGCCCCATGTGATTAAGGGGGTACGCGTGTTGTTCGGATGGCCATCGCCATGGCTGCCCCAGTCACTCATACCGTGGTCAGCTGTGAACACGAAGGCAGTGCGGTCGTCAGCGTAGAAACCCTCTACCAATTCGGTGATTTCCTTAACGCCTTGGTCGACAACTTGGATGTTTCTCAAGTACTCCTTCGAATACGGCCGGTATGAGTGGCCGGAGGTATCCAAGCCGAGAAGATGGAGAAAGAACACAATCTTGTCCTGACGCAAGGCCGCGTTCAATGTTTCGTTTCTAGCAGCCTCGGCAAAGAAGTCCTTGACATGATCAAAGACCCAGTAGTCTAGCTCCAGCGCATCCGAGCTGAAGTCCTCGAACTCATGTCCGTAGGTATAGGAATCGACGCGGCCAGGGACGGCTCCCGTCTCGAACATTGGGAGGATGTCGGGTGAGCCCCAGCTCCAGGTATGTCTGCTCCGGTTGAAAACGCTGTCAAAGTTGACTGGATTGAGCTTCCAGCCAGTCGCAACGGCGGAGACATCCTCGTACAGACCAGCGATGAGGGCGACATGGCCTGGACGAGATTCGGTCGGTACGCGCGTGTGTGATACACCGAAAGTGCCATGCTCGAGAACGCGGGATCGTAGGAATGGGGCCAGAGGCTTTGGCTCCAAGTCTTCCTCAGTCTTAGGGTAGGGGTCGGGGAAAGACTGGAAGGCTTTGTCGGCTCGCAGACCGTCTCCTGCATTTCTCAGTCAGAGAAGTCGGGTCAAGCTAGGCCTGGATTGAATGGGTGCGTACCGACGAAGAGAACAAGGCGATCAGCGGGGGTTTTGACATCGGCGGGACGTTCAATTGGAACGAGTTGCATGCCCGAAACGATTGGACTGACAAAGTAAATGTCGAAGATGGAGTAGATGTACACGACGTGGAAGACGAGCGCGACGGCAAGGAAGCCGGCGCGAGAAAAGACGGCCATGGTGAAGAAGGCGGCGGAACGGTGGAATCGGCTGAAGTCGTTCACCTTGTCGTCAGCCCGTCTCACAGCGAGCGATGACACCTAGTATCAAGGGTTGATGATGACAGTGGCGGATGCTGTCAGGTCTAGTCGAGTTAGAGAAGACAGTCGGGAAGCGTCACTTCACAGACTCGAAAACTGGAGGACGAGAGCTGCAAAGAGAGGGTGGGCGCATTCAACTCACGGCTTGCGCATGGCCCTTGCCTACGTTGCTGATGACGAGATGCGCAGCTGTGGGAGCGAAAGGACTCGCCCAGGGGAGGGATACTGGAAACCACAGTCAGTCCCACTCGTTGCATCTACGCGAAAATTATTGCTGGTCGCGACACGTCTTCAACCTCTCAGGTACAACCAATTTTGGAGTTGCGGCAAAGAGTGTACAGGGGTCCGGGACGCTGATGAGGGCTGAGACTGGTAGCTGTACGTGGCGTCTCAGTCAATTACCGGGCTTTCCATAGTGCATCACAAGTAGTGGTACCAAAGCCCATCCCTGCCCGTGCCGAGAACCCCACGAGCTGGCGCGGGACACACCGGACCTGCGGCAGGGCGGCTTGGGTACAAGGATACATATTGCCTCAGCCGTTACTTAGCTACCTACTGTATCTGTACCTTAAGGTAAGGAGAGGCAAGCTACCTACAGCTACCTTACCATACCTTAGTAAGGTACATTACCGCCAGCACACCAAGTACCTATCCAACGACACCTCTACACGAATTGGTCCAGACATCAAGGTGCCATGCGGCTCTCTAGGAACGTCCTTGTCGGCGTTGCTCTCCCCCTTTCTCTTCCCAACATGAAGCAGACCCAGTCAGGTCAGCCTGGCAACCTTGGTGAGTGGTCGAGCCTTCGGCATTTGTGCTCCATGTGTAATTTCCTCATGAATAGTAGGCGATGATGTGCATTTTGAGAGACCTAGCATTTCGACGACGCTTGCTACCTCCAATGGTTCAACGACGCAACTCGTATCTACCCAGGCAGTCGAGAAAATCAAAACAATTCTTCAGGGGGGTATCGACCAATTCTAAATGCGTCTCGTCCTTGTTATCAACTCTGGGAAAACCGATAGAATCCTGCGCAAGACAGCTCTCTCCGTAGCCTCCATCGGTCTACTCCATCAATGACTTCGTCACTCTCGAGTAAAATTTCGCCGCGTGTGGTCGGGAAAATTCAATCTCCTCCACCAGGAAGTCGGGCAACAGGTCTATAAGGTCACGGTCGCGGTTCGAATCCAGCTGAGGCTTGTACGTAAAATGCGCTTCCTCGTAATTATCGCCTGAACTCTCGGTCTCGACCTCGAGCTTGAAGTGAAGAGCTGGAGAGATGTTAGCTTCTCTGCGCAATCGCACAAGAGCTTCAAGGCTTGATGAGTACTCACTTCCATTTCTTCCTGTCTGTATGCAGTCGAAGACTTGGCCTGTCGAGTCACGCTTGACCACCCGCACAATCAATCCAGTTAGGTCACCATAGAGGTCCTCCTTCATTTGCGCTGTTTGCACCGCATCCGAACTAGCCGTAGCGATAGCCCGAGCCGCTGCGGTCCCGCCTTTGATTGCACTTCCTGGTACCTTGGCGGTGGCCGCCGTGGCAGCGGCCTCTGCCGATCTGCTAGCCGCCAGTTTCGTTGATAGAGTCTTCACCTCTTGCCTCGCTTCAGATAGAGACGCTGTCAACTCCGCGACTTTGGCCTCCAGTCCTTCGAGCTTCTTCCTATCTTGCTGTCCCTCCTTGACCAAAGCCCTTTGAGCCGCAAGATCCGCCTTCAAGTTGCCTATAAGTTCCGTTGCAGCTTGATACCATCAGCGACGAGCTCTTTCGTGGATATTCTTTGAAACTTACTGTTCGCCCGTTCTTCGCTCTCCTTCTTCAAGTTATCAAAGTTGCGCTCAGCCGCCTTGATCCCGATGTCTCGCAAATCACGGTACTTCAGCTCCAGGCTTTCGTATTTCCTGTTCGCCTCGCCCAGGCGTCTCCGTATTTGCGGATCTCCGCCGTCTGCGTCTGCATTGCCAGCCATCCGGGCAGCGCGCTGAATGGACTGTTTCGGCGCAGGCAGATCCTCAAACTGTTCGTCTTCTTCTTCCTCTTCTTCTGTATCAATATCCATAGCCTCTGCTGGCTGGGTTTCTGGGATTTCAGAGTCTTCGTTGCGAGTCGATTTGGTCCCTGCACGTCGCCCGCGCTTGGTCGGTTGGGCAGTGGATCCGGACGCCTCTTGATTTTCGTCTTCTTTCACCAAGGCAGCTGTTGCCTTTGGTCGACCCCTTGTCTTCGCGGTGGCCTTCGTTGAGGGAACCACGTGTTCTTCCTCGGCGTCGGCTGTGGCATCATCGTCGTCCTTAGGCCTGGCCTTGCGCCCCCTCTTAGAAGCCTTCGGATTATCGACAACATCTCCAATCCCAACGGCAGCAGCGGCGGCCGTTAACTTATCATTGGGACGACGCGTCGCCTTCTGCGCTGGCTTCGTGACCTTGTTCGCCGCAGGTCTTCCGCGGGGTTTCTTTGCTGGCGCCATGGGTTTGGCCTTCGAATCTTCGTTCTTCTTGACCTGCTGTGCGCTCAAGCCAGAGAGCTCGTCTGAGTCCGAATCCACCAAGGCCAACAACCTAGCTTGTTGAGCAGCTCGCGACATCCGCACCGCGATTGAGTCTTGCTTTGCACGGTTTTGGTCGCTTGCCCGCGTAAGAAGGAGACAAACGGGTTCGGGGGCAATGGAGGCACTGGAGGCACGGGAACTGCTGGTGATTGCGAAGCCGCAAGTATTTGGTGGAAGAAAAAAAATCGTCGCATGCGTTGTGTAGAATAGGTTGCGGAAATTCAGGCCTAGTCGCGAACAAGCTGCCGAAGGTAGGTAGCCAGCGCGGGGGGAGGTTCTTGCTCGGGACACCTTCTGTTGGCTATCCACTCACCTGCTGCCGCTTTACATTATTGTTTTGCGGGCATTGAAAAGTAAACAAACGGCCACTGGCGCGGTACCTGACCTGCCTTACTGGGTACCTACCTAAGGTAAGAGGTAGGATAGGAAGAAAGCCAGGGGCAGCACGTAGGTACTTTCCCTTTGGGACTTGGGCACGCAGCACCACCACCTTACCTTAGGTAAGGTGTGCTAAGCGTGCCGTGGCGGTGGACGTGCTGTCAGTCGTAGCGGCTCTGATGGGCGCTCCATAAAGGTGTGGGCGTCTGGGTTACCTTAGCCGGCATGTGGCTTGACTTTTTGCTTGAGGAACCGCGGCGTCTACTCGGCTGTCAGCGCCACGCTCTGCCTGCGTCTTTGATTTAGATGTTCTCGGCTGAAATATCATCGTCGGACACGTTTACGCCCAGGGACTGTGCAAAGATTCTGACCTGAGCCCTGTTTTACAAGTAGAACAAAAGGGACAATTCAGATTTGAAAGGATTGCATCTTTGAAAGGGTTCCATCGGCATTGAACAGCGTATACTCGACCGAATTGACTGCATCGCTTTAGTCGCGACGCCAACCCTCATGACGAGCGACCTGGATCGCTGGATTGGTTCCGTTGGAAAGCTCCTCGGCATGGGTGAGCGAAAGAGAGGTTTGGGCGATTTTGCCCTCGACTTGCTGTTGGTGGCTGGCATGGTAAGTCATGCTATTGATGGGCGACAGTTCAAAGAATACTGACGACGACGACGACGACCTCCAGATGGCAACAGGAGTGTACCTAGCCCGCAACTTTCTTTCGTCCCTTACGAGTACTCTTGCCGATCCCGATCGAGAAAAACATGAACAGGCGCGTCTGCAAGCCAAAGCTCACCTCGAGCGGTTACGCAAGGGAAAAACCATCGGGAAGTCGGGCGACGACACAGGGGACGACGGCAGCGTGTCTCGACGTGGTCCCAAGCCAGAGGACTTGGTGCTCAACGAGTATGAAAACTTGATAGCTTTGGAGATGGTGGCCCCCGAGGATATCTCGGTGGGCTTTTCTGGTTAGCAATCACCCTCGTGCGGTCATATATGCTTACAGACATACTGACCCTGCCACAGATATTGGTGGTCTGGAAGACATCATCGACGAGCTCAAAGAGTCTGTCATCTATCCCCTGACTATGCCTCATCTGTACTCTCATGCTGCACCGCTTCTATCCGCACCATCCGGAGTTCTCCTGTACGGCCCACCTGGTTGCGGCAAGACTATGCTCGCCAAGGCAGTTGCTCACGAGAGCGGTGCCTCATTCATCAACCTTCATATCTCGACAGTGACGGAAAAGTGGTATGGCGATTCAAACAAGTTGGTTCGAGCCGTGTTTTCTCTCGCGCGCAAGATGCAACCGGCCATCATTTTCATTGATGAGATTGATGCAGTTCTCGGCACTAGGAGAAGTGGCGAGCATGAAGCAAGCGGGATGGTGAAGGCAGAGTAAGTGGACGATGACGACAGCTTCTTCTGTCCCAGATGACTGACGATTACCAGATTCATGACTTTGTGGGACGGTTTGACGTCCTCTAACTCTTCAGGCATGCCGGCGCGAATCGTCGTGCTTGGTGCCACCAACAGAATTCACGACATCGACGAGGCTATTCTTAGGCGTATGCCCAAGAAGTTTCCCGTGTCTCTTCCCGGAAAGGAGCAGAGACGGCGAATTCTGCAACTTATCCTACAGGACACGAAGACCGACCCTGACAGCTTCAACTTGGAGTACATTGCCAAAGTTACGGCTGGTATGTCCGGCAGCGATATCAAGGAGGCGTGTCGCGACGCGGCCATGGCGCCTGTTCGTGAGTATATGAAGGAGCACCGGGCAAGCGGCAACCCAATGTCCAGCATCACGCCCGAGCACATTCGCGGAATTCGGACAGAGGATTTCTTCGGCCGAAAAGGAGGTGGCCAGATCTTGATGGAAAACCATGCGAAACAATCAGCGAAGGCGTCAGGGCCATCGGCAGATGAGTATGAGGATATGGTTGAGGAGTTGGGCTAGGCAAACAAATCGGTCCGGAGCCGTTGTTTTAATTCTTCCATATTATTTTACTACGTGCACACGACTCAGAGGCATGCCGAAAATCTTCGGCGGAAATACACGCTACAGGATAAACATAAAGATGACTGCGAGCTTGGCGGTTGTTAACCCATACTTTGGAAAGAAAGTGTCAGATGTCGACATTTTAAGGGGCCACTAGTACAAATCCTCGGTGTGCGGAAAGACACTGGGGCAATGGAAGGTCATGAGCTACATGACCTGATTCTTGTGCTGATAAGTTCGGGACTCAACATCATGGTCGATGAGTGATTTACGCTGTTCAAGTCGTTCCTAAGACGCCATTGCCCCAGTATGCTAGGGCAACAAGTGTTCGACTTCTCAGAGCAGGCTGGACGGGAGCAGCTTCTTCGGCCCTGGCATCGGCGCCGCGGAAGATACCGTGCTCTCACGCAGCCTGCTAACCACCGATGTGAAGACGCGCATTGGCCACCACGTATCTCAATGTCGCCCTGCTATCGCCGACGTTCGGGGGACGTTGAGCACACCGACAAATCACGTCATTCGTGGGGCCCCATAATATCAAAGACGGGGCCTGTACTGCGCTGCGGAACGCTGGAGTCATACCTAATTGCGCTGTGCCCAGGTCCCCTTTTGTAAAACTTCTCCTACACACATCGCCAATCGTCGACTCACCCTTTCTCCAGCAATCACCTGCTTTACTCGAGTACGCCGGTGCTGCGTAGGACAATTGATTTGCTGAGCAATTCAGTCTGTCCGCGGCGAGAAGTCTGGCTCATTACGAGACCAGCGGTAGAGTACTCGATTTCCCGGCTCTCCGGACCTTCGGTCTCATCACTAGTTACGCCCTCGTCCGTCCAATTAAAGGATCAAATCGCTGCTTTACACAGGCACTGATCCGTCAGCACTCATCTTTTCCATCAGTCTCTCTATCAGAACCCGACTCAAATTTCGAAGCCGACCTGTTGTTTGACAGACCAGTCGGCTTCCCCTCTGCCTGCACTATTACCCCGCCATCGCCACAAGTAAACTGTCTCACCATGGCCACACCGCCGAACAACGGACCTGTCGAAAAGTCCAGCAACCCGCTCAAGCGGGTTGACCTTGACGGACACGACCTTCCCCCGTCTCCTGCGCCCTCCAGCCCCCGCAACGGCCGTCGCCGCTATGCCCTCGCCACAGAGCTGGTCTACACCGAAAGCAATGATCAGTATGGCGCTTCCAGCGTTCCCATCTACCAGTCTGCAACTTTCAAGCAGTCGAGTGCTACTGGTGGAGGTGAGTACGACTACACGCGCTCGGGGAACCCGACGCGCACTCACTTGGAGCGCCATTTGGCCAAGATCATGAATGCGACAAGAGCTCTCGCCGTTGGCTCCGGCATGGGCGCCTTGGACGTTATCAGCCGCCTGCTGCGCCCGGGCGACGAAGTCATAACGGGAGATGATCTGTACGGAGGTACCAACCGACTTCTTACATATCTTTCTTCGAACCAGGGCATCATCGTGCACCACGTCGATACTACCCACGTCGACTCTGTCCGACAGGTTATCTCTGACAAGACGGCCATGGTTCTTCTCGAGACGCCGACGAACCCTCTTATCAAGATTGTTGACATTCCGTCCATTGCTAAACTGGTTCACGATGCCAACGAGAAAGCTCTGGTCGTCGTTGACAACACCATGCTCTCTCCCATGCTTCTGAACCCGTTGGATATTGGCGCCGATATTGTTTACGAGTCGGGCACCAAATACCTGTCGGGTCATCACGATATCATGGCTGGAGTCATTGGTGTGAACGACTCATCCATCGGAGACAAGCTGTACTTCACCATCAACTCTACCGGCTGTGGCCTCTCGCCCAACGACTCGTTCTTGCTCATGAGAGGCATCAAAACCTTGGCTATTCGCATGGAGAAGCAGCAAACCAATGCTCAGCAAATCGCAGAGTTCCTCGAGTCTCATGGCTTCAAGGTCCGCTATCCCGGACTCAAGTCTCATCCCCAATATGAGCTTCACTGGTCCATGGCGCGTGGTGCTGGTGCCGTTTTGTCTTTTGAGACGGGCGATGCCGCTCTGTCAGAGAGGATTGTTGAAGCTGCCAAACTGTACAGCATCAGTGTCAGTTTCGGTTGTGTCAATAGTTTGATCAGCATGCCTTGCCAGATGAGCCACGCCAGCATCGATGCTAAGACCCGGAAGGAGCGGCAGATGCCGGAAGATCTCATTCGACTGTGCGTTGGAATTGAAGACGTCACTGACCTCATTGAGGATCTCTCAAGAGCTGTAAGTAATCGATCGGTTTGACTTGGCTGGCCAGGAGTGCTGACAACATCATTAGCTTGTTCAGGCAGGAGCTGTCAATGTAACCCTTGACGGCTTCCATGCCACATCGTCCGTCCGGCAAGCTTGAGAGACCTCGGTATGATACCCGAGTGGGAACCTCCCAGCCGTTTCGCGTGCGATGAATGGAAGAAATTCCATTGCATTTCATGCGAGGGTTTTGTTCGACGCAGCTGGTTTGGCATGAAGCTGAGTAAACAGTGGAGCTTGATGACCGTGGAAAATAAAGTAAATATAGATTATTGTTGATGTTTGACTCGTTGCCCTAGCCTTTCCAACTGGGTGATTCAAGGTACAAATTTGATTCAGATCAGGAAATGCAAGTTTCGATTCGGACTGCCGATACTCCACATGGACAAAAAATCGCACGCTTGAAGTATACAGGAAGGAATCAATGTGACAGTAACAGGTCAGAACATTCAACTCGCACCGATATGCCATACTAGGTAGTCAAACACTCAAACGAACCGCCTAGCAAAATGTGGCACAATGCGACTAGCTAACTCCGGCCCCCACGTGGAGCCTCTGTAGGCTCTTGATGCAAGAAAATGACGATTAGGAAAAGTCGAAGCGGTCTGGCAAAACCACAGGCGCAACCAAGGTCCAAGCGTACATCGCGTAGCATACCCAAGCGCTCACAATCTTCACCCAGCTTGCCCAGTAAGATCGGCCGACAGGCGCAAAGTTACCATCGTTGTGGTCATCCCAGCTCTGAGTAAGCAAGGTAGCAATCCAGGTCGTGGCCAGGAAGAAAATAATGTGGAAGACGCTGTAGTTGTATTGAGTCCTGGTGCGCTCGTCATCACCCGGGGAATGGTTCCCAGTCTCGCTCTCGTCGTCGGAGAGGAGGGCATCGGCTGGCAAGCTACCCTCCTCAACTGCCCTGCGAAGAGCCTCTGCCCGCATTTGCTTGTGTGCGTTAGGTTGCTGCGTCACAAGATCATGCTCATCTTCCTCGGGAAGCCGAATGCCGCCCGCAGAGCCCAAACCGAGACTTTGCGTAGCAGCCCGAGTCGTCGTATATGCCACTGTGAGCATAGTGACTATGGCGCCAATGACAATCGAAGTTGTTCGAGTACCCTGAGCCCGTATCAGGGGGTTGCACTGTCTGTCATCAGGCTCCATGGAGACAGCTGACATTGTCAGGTATGTGCAATAGACGGCGACCATTGCCCCCTGAGCGAGCCCAGCCTTGGGATTGTACTCCTGAACGGTGGGATGAACCGAGATAAAGGAAATCCCAACCCAGAGCAAGAGGTTGATGGTGATGGCAGCCTGGTTCATGGCACAGCCATCCTTGGCAAAAAAGATGTACTGGACAATGGTCATGGCAAGCGAAGCCAAGTACATTCCCAATGTAGAGCCGATGAGTACCGTGCGCCACACTTTGGAGTCGGTTTCTTCAATCTGCTCCAAGCAGTACTCTGCCCAATTATGGGCAAGATCCACCAGCAGAATCAGACCAAGGATGAGGAACAACATGCCGCCCACCTGAGCAATGTATGAGCCCCAAAATTGGAAGAACTCGTCGGGAATCAGGAATGAGAGGACTATCAGAGCGAGCCATGCGATGATCTTTGGTCCCCAGTATCCGTTTTGAATGGCAGCGCGCGGGTTCTTGGAAGAGCTCACACCGAAGAGGAGACCGGCGAAGATAAGGTGGAAGAGGCCAAGAGCAAAGTTGAATCGATGAACGGCCATCCAGCCGTAGCAGTTGCCGGTGGGACAACCGATTTTGACATAGTCAAGCATCAAATGTTCCAGCTTTTTGATCGCCCATGGCGTGAGCATTATCCAGGAAAGAATCGAATTGACGAGGAGTATAAGAGCGTAGCCGATACGAGTAGCGACACTGTCATGGCAGTTAGCTCCGCATTGTCTCTCGCGGTGTTGTTGGAACATACCTATTGCCGCATTTCCCGCATGCGCTGCACACGGCAGAACACGTAGCCGCGCCACAGCAACTGGCAGCAAAGCCGATGACCTGATAAGCGTTAGTCGTAAGGAGCCGTTCGCGCGACAGACAGTAACATAGCTGGGCTTGTGAGCCAGGCGAGATGGGAACTTAACCTACCGTGCCCATGCTTGGCACCGCCATCAGCGGCAGAGAAAGCAAAGCACCCATGGCGCCGTTCCGTTGGGGTGTGAGCAATCGATCGTAGGTACGGGTTCAATTGAGTGAGAAGAGAACGCGAGGTGATCGTAGGGTGGTGTTGTTGATTGTAATGCTCACGTACTTCGAATGCCGCGAACTTGGACGGGCAAACAGTTTACGACTGGCGCTGGCAGCGGCTTGTCGAAGGCAACGCGGCTCCAAAGTTGGAGGCTGAGTGGGCACGTGCGATTACGTACCTTCTCTTAACTACCTTTTGCCATTTACCTTGCCTGGCACGTGTGGGTATTACATAATCCAAGGCGGTAAGGTAGCGGCCCGGACTTCTACAGGTCGGGTTCACGGGTATGTCACTCCGAATTTCCGGCCCCACCTCGACCCATCACCTACCTTAGGTACCTACCTTAGGTACTAGGTACTTACGTGCACTTATAACTGCGGTCGGGTGCACTGAATTCCCTAAGGTAGGCTTAGATTCGCGGAGAGGCCGACGTCGGCGGAGGTCGGCCGGCACTGCAAGACTTCCGAAGGCACTGGCCCAGTCAGCATGGAACCCACCTGCTATTAAGACTTGCGATAGCCCGACTTGCCTCAATCCAAGCATACTGGACAGTGCAATGAAACCCGAAATGTGAATGCTTGGACTGACCTGCCAGAGCAAACCATTGGCTGTGCACCAAGGGTCTTGGTCTATAGAGTTTCAAATTCGCTGGGGGTTCCAGGTGCATTTGACACGAAGCACGGCATTGTCGAGTTGCCTCGCGTGCCGTCTGTTATCAGCTCAAACCCACTTCAAAATGTGTGCTTCATGCATGCCGGGCACAAATGTGAAATAACGTTTCCCATTTGGTACTCAGTATCTTATCTATTCTACAGTCATGCAACGACTGCTCGTACCTCGGCGTCTGCAAGTGTTAACACGCAACCTTCGTCTATCGGCCACAGATCCTGCACCCGGAACTTTGGACTCTATACTACATATAAGAATAAGGACTTATCCAGCTCCCACCTGATTTCACTGGCCCGAACTGCTGGGCCGGCCGCAACTGGTGAGGTGTGCTAGCGCCACCTGACAACTTTGTCTACAGGTCAAATGACCGCCTGATTACATCTTACTTAGGTATCCAGAGAGCGGTTGCCGAGACGTAAGGGCCAAGTTTGACAGATTGCCCGGCAGAAATGGGGGCCACGCTCTTGAGCAGAGTACTCCGTACCCTAAGAGCAAGAGCCACTTATTGTCTGCAAGGGCTTTTGGACTGCGTACCGTCTTCAGGCTCGGACTAGGCCAGGAGAGCAATCAGGCGACAGCAGCAACAGGACAGAGATGGCGAGATTGGCGTGGCAGGCCCATCCGTTTGGCACATGCACGCGCTGCACGCCTAGATGCCCAGAACATGCAATGTATCGAGTACTACGGCTTTTACGTTACCAGTATGTAATACCCAGACTACCATTGGTACTCGTTACGTAGTGGTTTGGCCGATTTGGCAAGCCACTTTTACCGGAAAGCAGATTGCTGCAGCGTCGCGGTAGCCCGAGGAGCTCATCCCCAGGGGGCACCCAATTGCTTTCTCCCCAAGACCTCCCTCAACCTCCACGACCCCTGTATCTCCCTACCTAGCAAATGCAGGCGCACGGAGCTGGTCAGGGAACCTACCACGAGTATCCGCACCTACGTTGCGATTTCCGCACTCCGCAGGAGGATTCGTGATCCCAAAGATAAGGGATCCGGCATCGTCCTGTCCTCTTAACCTTACTACCACCACCACCACCTTCCTCCTCCACCACCTCCTTCCCGCCTACCACAACCGCTATCGCCCCCGGCCATCCCTTCTTCAACACTACGGGAATTCTACGGCTGCTTCTTCTTCCTCTGAAATCTTCATATTGCATGCCTACAGTCTCACCCGCATCGCCATGATCATTGCGCCTCCGATAGTCCAAGTACACTGAGCCGAAACAATCCAATAATCATATTCATCTCTTCGAGTGTTTGCCACCATAGCTTCCGCTGACCGTCTTCCCCGAGTGGTACCAACGAATCGACCCCGACAGACATCCGTTTTCTGAAAGCATGGTAGCTTGAGAACGCGCGTTCCTCGATTCGAAACTGTACAAAATGGCCAACCCGAAAGAGAGGGAGAAGGAGCTGCACCGCGCGCGCCTCGTCGCCAGCGTCGCGGCAACCGTCATCTCCCTTGCCTGTGGCACCAACGTGAGTTGGCGCCTGGATCGTTCCCCAAAAGCACCATGTTCGCAAGAGGACCACGGCCGCTAACAAGCTGTTGTGCAGTACGTCTACTCAGCATGGGCACCACAATTTGCCGAGAGATTGAAACTCTCCTCGACCGAAACGAACGTTATCGGCCTCTCAGCCAACTTGGGAATGTACTCACTCGGCGTTCCCGTCGGCATGCTAGTCGATCATAAAGGCCCTCGTTCTGCAGTCATTGGTGGTTCCGTTCTGCTTGCTCTCGGATAATTCCCTTTCCATATTGCCTACGATCGTGCGGCCGGCGCTGTCCCGCTTCTCTGCTTCTTTTCGTACCTCACCGGCCTCGGCGGCTGTATGGCCTTTGCTGCCGCTGTCAAGACGTCCGCCCTCAATTGGCCTCATCATCGCGGCACTGCAACGGCTTTCCCCCTTGCTGCGTTTGGCCTGAGTGCCTTTTTCTTCTCAACATGTGGCACACTCTTCTTTCCGGGAAACACCAGCGCCTTCCTGGCCCTACTCTCGTTTGGAACCTGCGGCTTAACTTTCCTCGGCTTCTTCTTCCTGCGTGTCTGGCCCCATACCAGCTACCACAGTCTGCCCGCCAGTGACGTCCTGTCCGGCTCACAGCAGCTTCATCGTACGTCCTCGGAGGAGGCAAAAGCCAACCGCTCCGGTCCTGGGCGCCGCTCTTCCTTGGTTGAACCTGGTACGTCGCCCAAAAGCACAAAAAATACTACTACAACCACTCTCAATCCTACCGCCGACAACGAGCCAATTTCCCCTCGGAATGAACCGTCTGCGCCGTCTCGCGAGGCTGATGAGGCGCAAATCGAAGCCGTCGACGACGCCGATGATTACGAGCCCGACGAGACGTCCTCGCTAGTGTCGAGCTCCTCTTCAATGCCCGGTGATGTGTTTGTCCAGAGTAGTGTTGATATGGATCGTTCCCATCGTGTAGATATTCGTGGTTGGCACCTGTTTCGTGAACTCGACTTTTGGCAGTTGTTTTGCATCATGGGCATTCTGACCGGTATCGGGTTGATGACTATCAAGTACGTTCCTCATACTTCCTTCCGCTGTCTATGTGAATCAAGTGCTAAACAGCATTCTCAGCAACATTGGTAACGACGTGAAAGCACTTTGGCGCCACTGGGACGAGTCAGTTGATGAGGCATACCTCATCACCATGCAACAGCTGCACGTCTCTATCCTATCCCTGTGCAGCTTTGCCGGCAGACTTCTGAGTGGTACGTCTTCCCCGACTTGGCCTCGCCACACAAACCCGAAACTGACCTGTCACGAACAGGTGTTGGCTCGGATTTTATTGTCAAGGTCCTTCACGGCAGTCGGGTATGGTGCCTTGTCGCATCCAGCGCCGTGTTTTTCGTTGCTCAAATTCTGGCGCTGAATGTAACCAACCCTCACCTCTTGGGCTTGGTCTCTGGCCTATCAGGCATCGCCTATGGCTTCCTCTTTGGTGTCTTCCCCTCAATTGTTGCTGAAACATTCGGTATTCACGGCCTCAGCCAAAACTGGGGTCTGATGACACTATCTCCTGTTGTTTCGGGCAATATTTTCAACATCTTTTACGGCAAAATTTACGATCAGCACAGTATTCTTGGCCCGGACGGCGAACGCGTTTGCCATGACGGGCTTAATTGCTACCGCGCCGCCTATCTGATGACCTTGGCGTCGTGCTCGGTTGGCCTCGTTCTGACGCTTTGGGTCATCCGACACCAACGCGTGAAGTGGGCCAAGGAGGAGAAGGACAAAGCTGAGCAGCTGGATTAGTATGGCAGATCGTCAAGTTGTCATTGGACTGGCTGCTTGTTAACCAGAACGGATCTTCGATATTGAGGAGAAAAACTGCCGATTTGAAACGGTGGAGAAGAAGCACTCCTGAACGGGGTCGTCGCCGATCTGGCGTAGAAACCATAAATGACCATATCACATAGACGGCGGGCGTTTGATTTGGGAGACTTTGTTATGGGGCGATGGCGCACTCTGGGCATAGAATGATGGTAACTTTCCATACTAACTTTCGTGAAATTTGCACTTGGCATTTCGCAAGCGTTTCATCCGCGTCAAGCGCTGCAGCGAGAAGATCGTGACACCCGTTAGTGATGATGCATGTGCCCAAGTAAACACAAGGGCCCGCTCCAACTATTTGCACTGTTTCCATTACCCCTTCGCTCTTCGTGCAACCCAAGCGCCGCGTGCTGTGCCTCTGATGCCTGGCAAATGCGGAGCTGTCGTGTGGGAGCATCTAATAATCATCTTGGTCTTCCTGACCTCGTCCTAACAGTTGTTCAACACCTCTCTGATGTCGAGGTTGCGGTCTCATTTGAACCGCGGGCGGATTAAAAGAAAATCGCATCAAGCGCTAGAATCCCCCCTCCCGGCGCAGCATTATGGCGATAGCCTGAGAAGCGAAAATGCCCTTTGTAACCTGTTCTCCGTCTCTTGTAGCGAATCCATCAGCGCAAAGCATACATTTACATTTGTCCCCCTAGGGTAGCGTCAAGAAAGAGAGCGAAAGGAAAAACAAAAATAAATCAAGCCGGGGTGTGTTCAAAGGCGCCATGCCCATTCCAGGCGGAAACTTGTTCGTTTCAGCGCCTCCAGTCAAATACGTGAACCGTATGAACTCCAAGCCAATGCAAGATGCAAACGAACAAAACAAAAAAACCACGAGAAACTGTGCCGACGCCAACATCGTGGTCTAAAGGTCCGGTTTTAGCTGGGCACCAAACCGAAGCAAGAGAGGTTCTGGCGCCAAGCAAAAAAGGCCGACACGTCTATATTGGAGAAGACAAGAACACCTGCCAAGGAGCGCCTGGGCAGTACCCACGGCGAGGGGGTTTTCGGGACTGCCTCTTATGTACAGTGGGCGAGAAATGAAAAGAGGGTGGCTTTCAATGAAGTCGATTCGCACCGGCTGCCTAGACATCGCATGCCGTTCACTTCACCCGACACGGGTTCTTATGGTGTTTTGCCGCCCTTTCGATCCGCATTTGAACCGTTTTCAAATATCGAGCTGAAGCCCGCTAGGGGCCAATTTTCTGCTGTAGAATGAATCACAACCAGCCATGCTGCCACCAGGTTGACGAGGTAATGCAGCATATATGCATAAGAAACCCCGTAGATAGCGGCGTAGATTGCCGTTCCGAATAGCAGCACACTGGTCAAATGTCTGAGCTTGCCAGTGACCCTGGGCACCATTTTGCCAGTAGTCATGTTCTCCACTAGTAATATGAACGGCATAATGGAGAGCACGTTATGGTGCGATGAGAATGGTGTAAGCCAGTGTACGGCGAGGTTGCGGATCCAGACGGCCAATATTGGCAGATTGATGGGAAGTACCCATAGCATGAGCAGCAGAATCGAGTGGGCGTAGTGATAGAAGTCATACGCTGGTGCAGACTTTTCCGAGGCTATTCTGAGAGCCCTTACAACTGTGAATAGCTGGACGAGACACGCCACCAAGTACGCGAACTGATACGGAATGAATGTCGAAACCAGAAATAGTAGGATGGCGGTGGTTATCATGCGACGCCGAGGTGAGGATGGAACAAATATAGGCGAATGGGATCTCCGCCGTTCGTCTCTACTACCATGGCCAAAGGGTTGAACGACTACCCAAGAGTAGACGACGCCGAGAAGTTGTGTAAGCGCCAGAGTAACGAAATGGAGCACGGCGCAAACACCGATGCAAACGACCCCGATGAGAGGTATAAGAAACCAAAAGAAAGGATCTTGTGTACCCGTCAGGAGATCGTTGCTTTGGAAGTCGCCCGCAGCAGACGTCGTGTTGCGCCAATGCCAAAACCCACCAGGCCCTGTTGGCCATGATCCCGTCATTGACAATGAGAGAAAGGTCAATGACAGCAGCATGAGTGGTAGGGATTGTCGTAAACAGAGATCTAGACTTTCAGAAAACGAGATGAATGTGCCTGTCGTGTCGTATACCCGGAATTGTTTGCGAAGCACGAGGGCTACCACCAGTAGCGGGAATGCTGCAAAAACCGTTCGATATCGCATGTACAGCTTTCCAAGACTTCCCAAGGCGTCGACCGTTAATTTGACTTGAATGCTGGACTCGCAAGTCGGGTCTGTCCAGAATTGAAAGCTCAGTCCCTGTTCATCGCGCCTCTTTGGCCGCAATGGGGGAGGGACAAATGGCGCCACTCCATGAATGCTGACACTGGCATGTCTAGCATTGACAAAGAATTTTGACTCGTACGGTTGAGCGAGATACTGACGGATCAAAGGAGAAAATATCTCAGCTTTGCCGCCGCAGACCTGGTTGCCGACCTCCAAGTTATAAGCTAGCAAGCTGGACTGAAGAGCAGGGACATTGATTTCCGCCACCATAGGGCGGCTAGCTGGCAGCCTCAATGTCATGCCAAACGCCAACAGTCGTCGAAGGCTAATATTACGCGTCCTGTGCGATTGCGAGTGGTCGCTAAACTCTGCTACAACGAAGCTTGTCGTAGGCTTGAGTGCTTTGTCAATAATAGCAACAAACTGATGATCAGCGATGTCTTCGGTGTCGTATTGTAGATATGAAAATGGACGTGTCGCAGGCCCACTGTCCACGGCAAACGGATGACGATGGGACTTGGTTGAAGCGGGCAACAGCATGGCGTCGTTTGCGGCGTTCTTGCATGCCAGTCGAGTGGACCCTGTACTATCTCCTGACAGGTCCATATTCAAGGTGAATAAGTTCATGGCCTGACCAGGTTGGAGGGGGAACAAGCTGCAAAAGAGCACCTCAAGCTTTCCATGCTCCCCCGATTTATCGAGGCCAACATCAGTCAAAAGAGTGAATCGCTTGCCCTCTGGGGTTCCTTGCGAGGGAACAGGCAGCAAATGAGCCCTCGGTTTCGAACTCAGTCCCAGTTGACGCAATACCAAACGCTCGCCCTGGGCCATGATATCGTTTGCGTTGTCTTCCAGTGTAAGTAGCGTGGATGGGCCCTCGGAAGGCAATGTTTTCTCGGCAATGGACTCCATACCCGTGAGAAGCCATTTCTTGAACACTCTCATCCTCTCGGCTCTGGGTTTTGTCTGCGATGACCTATGGACATCAACAACGTCGTACATAGCTCGGGCCACAACTTTTCTAAACTGGTCACACCACAGAATCGCCTGGTGATCCATGCTGGTCCAGACCTTGGGGATACCGGTGGTAAAGACGGTGAAGCCGTGGGTCTCGGGAATTATCGACTCAACGCTAGCATAGTCGGATGGCACTACCGTGTCCAAGCCCCCTCCAGCAATCGAGACGAGAGTAACGTGCCACAGTGGGTTATTGTTGGCCCACTTCTGCGAGTAAGCTCTGCGCCAGTAATCGTTGATGTCTTCGTAGATCTTTACAATCTGTCCGTCAAAAGTGACAGGGGGACGGGAGTGCGGAGCAGACATGGTGATGATGGTATTGATCGAATAAGACTGGTAGTTGGGCATTATGAGCATGGTGCGCGCTACGATACCGCCCATGGAGTGGCCTAGGATCAAAACGGACGTCGGGTCTGGCAGGTCCGGGTCTCGAGCTGACATTCGCGGGTCCATATATAAAGACAAGATATACCGAATCGCCTCATTCAGGTATTCCGCCTGGTCCAGCATGGTCTGTCCATGGAATGCAGTGATATCCTCGTTGAAGTCGACGGTGAAGAAGTCGAGGTTGCGGGCACCAGCGGCGGCCGCAGCCTCGTCATGTTGTAGGGACTCGTGGAAATAGTTTGCGGCCTCTGCTGCTATCGGACGAACTTGTTTGTAGCTTCCAGCATTGCCTGGGATGAACAGAACAGGGACACCTCTCAACTAGAGCCTATGTTAATATGGAATGCCGCGTAGGCGCGAGAGTCCAGAGACCTACCTTTCTTTCGTCGTCAACGCCTTGCTCGCGATATAAATACAGAGAATATTTCGTCGCGAAGCGGGTGTGCTCCGTATCGAAGTCGCGTAGACGTATATACGTGGGTCGCATGTAAGACATTCGGCATCCCTTGGCGTCGAGCTGACGGGTCCAGGACGAATTCAAGATGGCGCAAAGCAGGGTGATGCCAAGAACAGTGACAGCAAGGGCAAGAATCGTGATGGACCACGGGCCACGAAATCGAGAGCGACGACTAGTGAAGCGCATTTCAGCCATATTTTCAGTGGTCATGGAGGCTTTCTCGTCGTCGTCTTCTCCGCCTTCGTCGGTGGCGAGGGCGTGATCTCCGTCGTTGTCGTCGAGTTGATGGACACGGCCTACGGACGGGGGTTGGTGGTGGTGGTGGTGGTTCGGGGGTTGGCGCTGTGTGTTGCTTCGACGAGCGGCAGAGGATGAGGGCAACGGCGCGGCCAGGGATGGGTCTGGCAAAGGCGACGAAGAAACAGTTATGGGATGGTTGTCGAATGATACATTCGGTCCATGTTCGAGCTTCCAATTGGCGTTGAGTGATCGTCTACTCCTCGCAGAAGACGGCCTCGAGGCAACTGGCAGACGTTTGGGGTGTGCGACAGAATTGCGGGTGCGAGCAGGCTCTTGGATCGTGGTTACGGGAGGCTCAGCAAGAGGGTCGTCGCTGTCGTCGGTCGAACCCGACGAGCGCCTCTTCATGGGTGGAGAGGGCTCGCTCGAGTCTTCCTCGGGAGGAAGTAGTCGGTCGATTGAGCCGTGGGGATACGTTTTGGAAGGGAAAGGAGGAGAGAATGGGAGATGGGGCGATCGTAGGTTAGAGACGATGCGGACAAGCGAGAAGAGGGACGAGAGAAAGAGAGACGCATGCTACTAGAAGGGACTTACCTCACCATTGGAACAAGCGAGTAAGGGTACTGGGACGCTGAGCTGATGCACTGTGATGCGGAAGGGTTTTTTTTGGGGGGGACGCTACGTGATGCTATGTACCGAGCTACCTGAGGTACCTAGGTAGGTAGGTAGCGCAGGTAAGGTACATTGGGCTTGCAGCGACCTACCTACCTAGTACAATCGAGGTGTCGGCATAGGTGTTCTTGAGTGACCCCATCAGAGAGTGCCTGCAGACCTACCTACCCAAAGGTAGGTAAGCAGGTAGATCGGAAATGTCAATTGGGGCCTGAAGTGGCCTGTGGCTCTGGATGCGACGAATAACCAGCGGCCGTGCAGGCTTTGACAGTGCCTTGAAAGTTCCAGCGGTTCCGCTGCGCTGGGCTGGGAATGCGGGCAGTGATATTAAGCCGAATACCTACCGCATGTACTTCACATGTATGGACCTGGTAAGTAAGCAAGATACCTTAGATTATCTCGTTTCTTCCTTCTTCTAGGTCAGGTAATCACCCCCCTATCTCCAGGTAAGGTTCGATACCTAGGTTAGGTAAGGCACCTCCGGACACTTGGCTAGGTAGTAGGTATTTCTCTAGGTAAGCGCCTACCTGCCTCCTCACTAACATGCTCGCCGACCTAGGTGCCTTGTGAAAGGTCGTTCTCAGAAGCTTCTGCGACCCGGGCCTCCCGATTTGTCGCTGTAACGCAAAATGCAGAATTGAATAATTGCCTCAAGTGCACCCTGCACTTGTACTCGTACAAAGCGATAGCTCTAGGCTAAGAGCTGGCCTTGCATTGATTACGATAGCATGGTGTATTAGGTAGACCCCTGGTCCCTCTCGGTCTCCTTTGCCTCTGATCTCTCGCGCTGCCCCGGCATCCCTGGCTCTCGAACCGCCTATCATTGCCCCAATGTGACATGAAACGTTTTCTGCTTGTTTCTCCAGCAAACGCTGTGTTGGTCGCCGCCCTCGTTTTCTTCTTCTTTTCTGTTGACATAATTTTCCTCTGCCTGTTCCTTTTCTTCTTGTTCCTGCCTTGCAGCTACTTCCGGCACACATGCTCACGCCCGCCATCTTGGAATGCAAGAGTAATACGCGACCACAAAGTAGCCTCAGAGATAAGCCAGACCAGGTTCGTTGATCCGCTGAGCTCACCAAACCTGGCCAGAACAAGATCGAGATCCGAAGCAGTCAACAGCAGGTAATCTCCGTTACGGCGCTGTGCTCTGCATATTTTCTTCCATCTACAGATAACCACGGTAGTGGTAGAGATGGCTGGCTCCGCCAATGGCTTCAATAAGTCCATACCTTATGTAGGAATGTCTTGGCTGGGGACTAGATGTACCTAGACGGGTAATTCGCAGTGGACACCTCAGACAACGGCCCGATCTGCCACAAACCCATCAAACCCCCGTTCGGCACGGTACTCGTGTACCCGTGGATGTTCTGTGAGGTCACTGCTCAGGACCAATGACGAGCTTACGACTCTCAAATCTCACAGGCGATGGGTTTCATGGACCAGGGCTGCGCTTGTAACGAGGCCAGAGATGGTCCCCGTTTCCTTGTTCCTTGAGACGCCGGCCTCTGTACAATTTGCCTTTCTTCAGCGAACCGTATCTTGCCTCCGGAGAAAGATTGGAAATGGCTTTTCGGCAGCGATTGGTCGCTAATTACGCATCCGCTGACTCCCAGATTAGCGGACTGACGGCCCACGTTTCTAGTGTCCACTTACCCTATAAGTCCCGAATGTCAAGCATTTTTTGACCAAGAAACGCGCCCTTCAGAGCGTGCCAAGGCGGCAGTGGCAGGGCATGTAGCGTGGCGACTTGGGCGCGCTGTCTTGTGTTTGGGTGAGTCGCTATCCGAAGGTAAGGAGGACAAAGTACCGCGGTAACTCTAGCCGCCTTGCTTATGTCAGGACACCTACCTGCCTCCCTTACCAAGTCGCGACCCAAATGCCCCTTACCTTATCCGGCAAACACACTATACGCGCCTGGCGCGTCTTCCGGTTCAATGACAACACCCGATCCATCCTCTCGATGGAATGAATGCATGAAGTATTGAACTTCGAAGAAAATCATCGTCGAGATGGCCACTATAAAGCCCATCGAGGGCCGCACCGTAAGCTTGATTACGCCGCCCCCTGAAAATAGCAAAACCACGACCCCCTGCTGACAATTCTCGAAGGTGCATCAAATACAATCTGGCCAGGTTATCGTTGATCTCTGTTCTGTTGTCAAGGAATTAGTCGAAAACAGCATCGATGCGGGCGCCAGTAGCGTAGGTATGGTTGCCAAACTCATTTCAGTCCAGATATCCCAGCCGTTTCTCTCTTTTCCCACCCTTGCTTGCTGACGACTCATCGAAGACGTTCGCTTCAAGAACCAGGGTCTCGATTCGATCGAGGTTCAAGACAACGGCTCAGGCATCTCGCATGACGACTACGATACTATTGCCTTGAAGCACTACACCTCGAAGCTTTCAACCTATGCCGATCTAGCTACCCTCGAGACATTTGGTTTCCGTGGTGAAGCCCTGTCTTCACTATGTGCGCTATCGCGGTTCAGTATCGTCACTTGCCTAGCAAAGGACGTTCCCAAAGGCACCAGACTCGAATTCGAAATTTCAGGCAAACTGGGCAATACAAGTGTTATTGCTGCTCAGAAAGGCACCAATGTCATCGTCGAGAATCTTTTCCATAATCTGCCTGTCCGTCGTCGCGAACTCGAACGCAACATTAAACGAGAATGGAACAAGGTCATTTCGCTCCTCAATCAGTATGCCTGCATCCAGACAGGTGTCAAATTTACCGTATCACAGCAGCCCAGCAAAGGCAAACGCATCGTTTTATTCTCCACCAAAGGCAATCCGACAACTCGAGAGAACCTCGTCAACATATTTGGCGCCAAGACGATGATGGTTCTGGTCAAGCTGGACATGACGCTAGATTTCGATCCTACCGTCAGTCATGGTGTGAAAAATGCACAGAGGATTGAAAAGGTTTCTACTGAAGTCCGTGTTCAGGGGTACATCAGTCGGCCAGCGCATGGCGAAGGTCGCCAGACTCCAGATCGCCAGATGTTTTTCGTGAACGGGAGGCCTTGCGGCTTGCCTCAGTTTGCTAAAGTTTTCAACGAGGTTTACAAAGCATACAACTCGTCACAATCCCCCTTTATATTTGCAGACATTCAACTCGACACTCATCTGTATGATGTCAACGTCAGCCCTGATAAACGCACCATCCTCCTGCATGACCAAAATCGAATGTTGGAAAACCTAAGGGAGGCCTTGGCTGCTCTCTTCCGATCACAGGACTACTCTATACCAGTGGGGCAGTCATCCACGCAAAAGCTTCATCGAGGTACCCAAGCCACCGTAATCGACATGGAGGTCGACGGCGAGGGCAAAGGTACTCAAACCGAGGCACAAAACACCAAGAAGCCGACGTTCACAGCGAATGGGCCACGCCCAGCCATCCAGCACCACGGTTCAAGCTCTGAGGATGAAGAGGATCGATCCCCACCGCGCAGCAAACAAGTCCGAAAAACTCGTGCGACACAGCAAAAAAAAACATCACCCGCAGACCTACAGTCGCAAAATTTGATGAGTCGCTGGGTAGGAAGAAAAGTAAAAGATAGTCGAGAATCCGACGAGCCGCGGTCGAACAGGGGGGGCGATACCGGGATATCGACAACTCCCGGGGAGCCTGGTGAATCACAAGGAGAAGATGAAGTTGCTGAAGAGCCGCCAGAGTCCCTTGTGAAGGTGCTGGATACTACGCCAGCAGACACAGTAGAAACCCCTCGGAGGGTGCTAGACTTTCGTGCTCGTCTCGCCGAGCTGGATGAGCGAGAGAACCCCAAAGCACCGTCAAAACATGTACCAAGCACTTCTGAAGGCGGAAAAGCCTCTGACCAAGCTGAGATCCCAGCCATTACGCCGATTAGGACTCCGGTAGACAACAGCATGCCGACAGTGACGCCACGAATGTCGAAAAGACATGCTCCTGATGTTGCTACCATCATCATTGGAGACTCCACCGTCATAGGGTCAGCAGGAATACACGCTAAGAAATTGAAGCTCGATCAGGGGACAGGACATGCAAAATCCCCCATTAGCAAACCCACGACCTTAGGTTCGTCCTTCGGCTCTCGTTTGACACAGATACTTTCAGCCAATCGATCTAGAGATGGGGCGGAAAAGGCCAATGACAGTTTGCAACATCTAGACAAGATCGGCGCAGCCACGGACGTTGGTAGCCAAGCGAACGGCTCCGATTTGCCCAGTTCTCTTAGAGAGAATCATTCAAGCGAGGCAATGGAGGCTGATAGCGTTGTTGTAGAGTTACCATGTACCCCAGGAGAACTCCACAGCCAAATCGATGCACCCAGCTTCAAGTCACCTCGTTTTGGCGACGATTCAGCCCCGGATCAGTCTGTTGCAACCGAGGACCAGCCTGAGGAAGATGAGTTGGAACGATGTGAGGCTTCCAATAAGAGGCCCAGTGCTCTAAATGCCGGGGTCAAGCGGAAGGATGCCACCCTGCAACATGAGCAAAGCATAAAGATCAACGAGGGGGGTCTGCACACTCAAATGAGATTGTGGGCATCTGAAATGAAGCGAGCATATTCACGTCAAACCAAGGCCCTCAGTGCCTTGGGCTTAAAGTCGCAACATGCTGAAGAAGTCCTTTCCCTTATTATTACAAAAGCTGACTTTGGAAACATGACTATCGTTGGCCAATTCAACCTGGGTTTCATCATCGCTGTGCGTTACGCATCAGGCAAAGGGGACGGTGGTAGTTCTAGCAGCGATGATGAGCTCTTCATCATTGACCAGCATGCTTCGGATGAGAAGTACAACTTCGAACGACTGCAGTCGACCACAGTCGTACAATCACAGCGACTTGTGCATCCGAAGCAGCTTGAACTCACGGCTCTTGAGGAAGAAATCGTGATGGAGAACATTGCTGCCCTGAACACCAATGGCTTTCAGGTGGACGTGGACAGGTCCGGCAATCAGCCTGTGGGATTACGATGCAAACTTCTTGCCCTCCCTCTAAGCCACGGGACGACCTTTACGCTGTCTGACCTCGAAGAGTTGATATCTCTCCTGGGGGACCATCAATCTAACGAGGGCGTCTCCGCCCCACGACCCTCCAAGGTCCGTTCAATGTTTGCCATGCGTGCCTGCCGGAGCAGTGTCATGATCGGAAGGGCTCTGGCGCATCAGCAGATGGAGAAGCTTGTGCGTCACATGGGCGAGCTGGATAAGCCTTGGAATTGCCCCCATGGACGACCAACAATGCGCCATTTGAGTGGGCTCGGCTCTTGGGATGAGATAGGGTGGAAAGAAGACAAACCAGGCGTGGACTGGGCCACGTATGCCCGGGGCTAAAGGCGCAAGGCGCAAGATGGTCTTTGGAGCAGTATCTCTTCTTCTAATGACTTCCTCACCTGTACCTGGTTTCATTCACACGAACCTGTCTCAGACAGTGACTAAATTCCAGTCAGTTTTCCATCTGTCCTGAGGTAAATTTTGCGCAAACACGAACGTTCTCTGTTTACAGCTGAACAACGGGAATGATAAAACAGTCGCCGTGCGCAGACTTGACCTCTCTCTTTCTTGTTAGCTAAGTACAACATAATATCCAGTACATGCAGTGTTCAGCGTCTTCGCCAATGAGTCAGCCTGAGCTGGCCGTCAGCATTTGAGGTCGACGTGAATCGTAATATCGTCCCCGAACTAACTCCCGAAAAATCACGAATCCGTAGAGCAGACCATACAGTAGTATCCCATCTCAGTCGAAGGCCTGTTGAAGTTCAAATTCGGCCCTGTAGCACGCTGTACCTTGAATAGCCATTCTTCGACCCAGCCAGACCCTCCTCGGCGACTTTGCCGCTCACGTTACGTCGTCCATAGGTGGAGGAGTAGGGCTGATTGTCGTAGTCATTACCGGAGGACACCTGCCGGTTATTGCCAACCATGACAGGGGGTGTTGCGGCCTTGAGCTCGCCATAGGGTTTTGAGTAAAAGTCAGACTCTGGCTGGATGGAACTGTCGCGGTTGCGTGGCCACGGCTGTCCCGCCAGCCCAGAAAGCCTCGCATCTGCAATATCATTGCTGCCGCTGACCTGACGGGAATTGAGATTCACCTCAGACAAGGCAGAGTTGCGTGGAGGCAAGAACGATGTCTTAGCTCGTGCGGTCGCCGGGTGAGGATTTGATGCTAAAGGATTGGGGTGAGGGCTCCCAAGATCGTTCTCGAAATCGCTACCCGCCAGATCATTTTCATCGTTTTCAGAATCGGAATCCTCCACGTTGTAACGTTGACCCAAAGCTTCGTACGCCTTATCACTCGAAAGCTTTTTCTCTGCTGCAACAGCGACATCCATGGCACGGTTTCTCTTCTGCGTGCGCGAGATAAGCGAGTCTGTGGCGAACCAAGTTTCGGTGAATTTGCCTGCGTTGCGAACTTGGGTCGGGGAGGGAATAACTCCAGAGGAAAGAGATGACCGGGGGTTGTTCGTCTCGTGAAGCGGGACTTCGGTATAAGAGCCACGGGGTGAAGAACGAGGAATAGACATTCGATTGTATTCACTAGCGACGGCTGAGTTTCTCGGTGAGTTTCCTAGTGGGACCTGATATTGCTGACTGGGGAG
Source organism: Colletotrichum sp. SAR11_59 (assembly GCA_025328345.1). Lineage (NCBI taxonomy): Eukaryota > Fungi > Ascomycota > Sordariomycetes > Glomerellales > Glomerellaceae > Colletotrichum > Colletotrichum sp. SAR11_59. The sequence continues at coordinate 51,896 of JAKMXC010000098.1, read as the reverse complement.
ATCGGCGTGAGAATCACGTGTGCGGTTGGACAGATCAGAGCCGGCTCTCGTCCGTTGGAAAGGAATGCTGGGCGGTCGAGAAAGGTCTTGATACGGTGCGCCGGACCGACGTCGCTCTTCAAGAGGCGTAGAAAGTCGCTCGTCGCCCTCGTCGCTAACGCTGGTCGCGACACTGGATTTGTTCCTCTTATGCTTAGCTCGCGAGGTCAGATGATCCTCCAATGGGTTCATGTCTGGAGGCATCTGAGTGATTTTGCGAAACATGAAGCCGAGCCAAGCGGAAATGCAGAATGATATTAGATGCAAGCCCCCGGCACCGATGAATGTGTAGCTGACGGCCTGAACAAAGTATTCCACGAGCCTCTGGTCAACCCAGCGAGTCGTCCAGGCTGAGCTACTGTTCATGGCCATCAAGGCACCATATGCGTAGAGAGGCATGGCGGCCAGGTCAGAGATACCGGAAAAGAGTTGATATGCGGTGGATGACGCAGGGCTACGGTCCCCAGCTGGCCTGGATAGGTGGTAAATGGCGTAGAAACAGTGTACCATCACGACGCCGGGCTAGATTTCATCAGCATGGTATTCAAGTGAGCGCGTTGTTTGCAGCAAACGTACCGTAATACGCATGACCCACCCAGCGAGAGCCTCAATGTTATTCAGCAGGATGAGAAGGGCAAGCAGGCCTGCAGCCCCAATTAGTTGCAGGACTCTGAGAGCCAGTTGGATGATCCGTATGCTCTTGATCCAGCTCTTCGTCCGAGGACTGAGAGACACATAATTGCTGGACCTATGCGACAGCACCATCTGAGCGCTGGATGGCGGTTGGTCAGCATGTGATCGGCGGGTAGTCCTGGCTCTCGGGCAAAAGAAATCCAGTTGATCAGTAAATGCTCACTCAGGATGGCGATTGAAAGTGACCAACGGCCCAGTGGGCTTGGGCTTGCGCGGTTTCGGCTCCCAACTCGCACGCGTTACTGCTTTAGGGTCGAACTTGGGCTCGGGAAATCGTGAGTCTCGACTGTTGCTGACGGCATTGTAAAGATAGGGCTGCTGAACCATCTTCGCGGCATTAGACTTGGTTGTTTCGTCCTCAGTCGTAGCAAAAAAAGAGACAGACGGATAGCGAATGTGTGCGAGTGTAGTTTTCAAGAATGCTTCCACAGAAGGCGGCGTTGAGGTGAGCTGGCTGGAATGCCGCTGCCTTGATCCAGTCAGTTTAATGTGCGTGGTTAGGACTTTGCCAGAGGTCTCTGGGAGAAATTGGGCATGTGGGATGATGAAGGAGGGGAATGCCCGTTAGGTGGTGGTGGGTGAGAGCGAGAGGCTTGACAGTTAAGAGTACCTCACCTTGGGGTAAGACGAGGCAGAGGGATGTGCCAACCTCAGCTAGCAAGATGCTACAGAGATGTAGGTCAGGCAGTGAGAGTAAGATAAACCAGGGCAAATCAAGGACTCAAGTGTGCCTGGCTTGACACTCGTCATTGCCCGTTATCAACATCACGTCTAACGCAGCTTGAAGTCCCTGTTGCCACAGCAACGGGTGTCTAATACGATGCACAGCGCCTGAAACCTGGCCCAGCGCCCAAAGATGGCGTTTCTCACTACCTAGGTAGGTAGGCTAGGCTCTAAAAGTTGCTTTTTGGACCTCCTAGGTCAGGTACATATCCACTTTTATCCCGCCGCACTAGTCTTTTGCAGGTAACCTAGAAGACAAGGTCGCAGTGAGCGAGCTGAGACCAAGCCCTCATGCTTGCGCCGTCACTTGGGGATTTGATGATGTGCTTGACTACGTACCTACCTCCCTACGCACGTTGGATCTTAGCCACATATTTCCATCTTCACGTTTCCCGACAATCCGGGGCTTTTGCGGTTCCGTCATCCCTCGTCCCCGGCAACACCGCCGCTCACACATCTCCGAGAGGCCCATATTGGGGGCGGGTCCCGGTACTATATCCGAACTCATCCGGTCTGCTACGGTTACTCATCATTGAACCTTTTCTGCTTGGTCTGCCTCCCATGCGTCACTCATAAGCCGAGCTCATCGCACAGTCCTTATCTCCATATCGTTGCAATTATTGGGATTTTCGACGATACACTCAGCTGGCGACCCAGCGGGCAAGATTAATCATTGCTTGACCGGCCCAGAAGCACCACGTGCGTGCTCCAGAACAGCACCGCCATGCTCCTCCTACTCCGAGTCCGGACGCTTCTAGGCTGCAACCATGCTCGGCCTAAGGTGGGCACCGGCAACTCAGCGGTCCGCCTGATCAGCACCGAAGCGTCTATCGCAAGGCGAACTCGTTCTCCCGAAGACTCGTTTCGCGTCGCTGTTGTAGGATCCGGCCCCGCTGGGTTTTATGCGTCTTACCGCGTCATGTCTCGGCTCCCAAACGCGAAGATTGACATGTTTGAGTCATTGCCAGTTCCCTTCGGTCTTGTCCGCTTCGGCGTCGCCCCAGATCACCCTGAAGTCAAGGTTGCTTTCTCTTCTCACTCACGTATTTCGGCTCGACTGACGGAATCATCGTAGAAATGCCAAGATAAGTTTGAGGAGGTCGCTGGCTCTCCCAATTTCACATTTGTTGGCAACGTTTCCGTTGGCGAAGCAGGTTTTCATCCGCATAGCTGCACTATTCCGTTTTCGAGTCTACTGCGCCATTACGATGCTGTCTTGTTGTCATACGGGGCAGCAAAGGACAGGACACTTGGTGTTCCAGGGGAATCTGAGCTTCGGGGCATATATTCTGCACGTTCATTCGTTGGCTGGTACAACGGACTTCCCGAGTACGCCGGGCTGGCGCCAGACTTGACCAAAGGCGACGAAGCTGTTATCGTCGGTCAGGGAAATGTTGCTTTGGATGTAGCTCGCATGCTGCTTGAAGATGTAGACGTCTTACGCAAAACAGACATCACCGAAGAAGCGTTAGCCAACCTGGCCGTTTCCCGCATCAAGAGGGTTCATGTCATTGGAAGGCGTGGGCCTATGCAGGTGAGCGTAAAACAAAGTCTCCACCGTACGCTCGTAGTTGATAACACTCAATAGGCGGCTTTCACCATTAAAGAGGTCAGGGAGCTGATGAAGATTCCCAGTCTTGCTTTCCATCCCGTCGACCCAACACTCCTCCCTCCTGAAATCAAGACGCTCCCCAGAGCGGCAAGGAGACTGATGGAGGTAGTAGCCAAAGGCTCAGCTGTCCGGCCCAACGATGTTGCGAGGTCTTGGTCTCTCGATTTTTGCCTGAGCCCAGTAGAGTTTCTCGCCAGCCCGGAAATTCCGTTCGATGTCGGTAGTACCCGGTTGGAACAAACGGAGTTGTCCTCCAAGTTCGACCCCAGTGCACAGGTTCGCTTAACCGGGGAAACGATAACTGTGCCCTCAGACCTGGTCTTCCGTTCCATCGGCTACAAATCTGTCTCAATACCGGGATTGCAGGAAGCGGGCCTTGCCTTTGATGACCGGCGTGGTGTTGTCATGAATGATGGGCGTGGCAGAGTCTTGCGGCATACCTCGGGGAACTTATCAGAATTCGACGCCTCCCCTGGCGTTTATTGCGCCGGTTGGGTGAAGAGAGGGCCAACAGGAGTTATCGCATCGACCATGATGGATGCTTTCGAGACCGGCGACTCAATCGTACAGGACTGGCTGTCCGGGTTCCCATTTCTGTCCGGAACTGACATGAACACCAAACATGGATGGGCAGGGATCAGTGCAGAAGTTGGCGACAGGGCCTCGAAAAGAGTATCCTGGGCTGATTGGCAGAAGATAGACAGGGCCGAGAAAGACAATGGCCGTGCTGCGGGCAAAGAACGAGAAAAGTTCACATCCACCAAAGCGATGCTCGATGTTCTTTCGTGAGCGTAACAGAGGCCATCACCCATGAATAGACTCATCTATGTAGATTACAAAATATTATATCACTGCTTGACCTTCTCAGTCAACTCGGGCACCTTTTCGAACAGGTCTCCAACAAGGCCAACGTCTGCGACCTGGAAAATAGGAGCATCCGCGTCCTTGTTGATGGCCGCGATGACCTTGCTGTCCTTCATACCTGCCAAGTGCTGAATGGCACCAGAGATGCCGACGGCCATATAAAGTTGGGGGGCGACAACCTTGCCAGTTTGGCCTACCTGGAGACTGTTGTCCGCATAGCCACTATCCACCGCAGCTCTGGACGCACCGACCGCAGCCCCCAAGGAGTCGGCCAATGGCAGCATCACTTTGTCGAACTCTTCCTTGGACTTGAGGCCTCTGCCACCAGAGACGACTCTGCTGGCAGTTGCGAGGTCTGGCCGGTCGGACTTGGCAAGATCCTCGGAGACCCACTCGGTGGTAGACTCGGACTTGGGGTCGATGCCCGCCTCGACGCCTGCCGAACCACCGGCGATCTCTGCAGCAGGGAAAGCTGTACCCCGAATTGTGATTATCTTGACGGGATCGGATGACTCGACCGTGGCAATGGCGTTGCCGGCATAAATGGGACGAACAAAGGTATTTTCGCTCTCGATAGAAGTAATATCAGAGATTTGCTGAGAGTCCAGAAGCGCAGCAACGCGGGGCAAAAGGTTCTTTCCGAAGGCAGTGTGTCCAGCGATAACATGGGTGTAGCCGCCCTTCTTGATGTTCTCGACCAACAACGGCGCATAGTTCTCGGGAAGGCCCTGCAAAAAGAAAAAGAAAAAAAAGGGCGTCAGAGAGTCCAGTCCGTATGCAAGATAATCAAAAAATTTCCAGAAGCAAACCTTGTCGTATGCGCTGTTGTCAACAGCAATGATCTTCTTTACGCCTTCGACCTTGGCCGCCTCCTCTGCAACTCCCTTGATGTTGCTTCCCGCCACGAAACCGTGAATTGGTCCGCCGAGCTTCTTCGCCGCGGTGATGGCGCTCAAAGAACCGTGGTTCAATTGACCGTCCCTCTGTTCCAAGAGAGCGAGAGTGGATAGTAGACTCCTCGTCGATCTTGATCGGAGCCCCGACAGTCCGCTGGTCGCCCAAGCAGCCCCGCTGACAGCGGCTCTTCGGGTTGGGAACAGCATGATGATTTAAACAGATATGGAAAAGCGGGAAGATATGCTTGAGTTCGAAATGAGAAAAGAACCGCCGGAAACTTGAGAGAAGCAGGTGTTGTACGGCTGTTGCGGTGGACGACGCAAATAGATAGGAACGGTTGGACACGGCCCGAGGTAACTACGCCGAGTTCGCATGAAGCCTTCCTCAACTGCCAATGTGCCGTCATCAGAAGGGAGGACCTTTGACTACGTAAACGCCAGGGGTGGCTTTAGGTCGAACGAATCGGCTTTATGTCTGCTTTTCCCGGCCGTGCAGCCTCAGGAACAGAGCGTCGGAGGTCACGTGTGAGCGTACGTAGAGACGCAACTGTGGTGTTCTACCAAAGGTAGGTTACCTAAGCCAAGGTGGTCCCCAGAGCAGGTCGCCACCTAACAGCGGAGGAGTGCCCAGAGCTGGTAGCGCCAGCTTACCTTGCCTGGGTAGTCTGTCGCAAGTTCCTACCTAAGGTACCTTAACAATACCTACGCTGCATTGTCCTCCCCCAGCATCTCGCGCCAAAATTTCTCCAGGCCCAGACGCGACTACTCCATAACCACCACACCTCGTTACTCAACATCAACACCACGCGCTGCTAGAGGGGTAAAACCTGTGGGCTGCATCATCAAACAACCAAAGTCGCCAGTCGCATGCCACAGGTTGATCCAATCGACTGTCTCTGACTCCGATTTGCGTGTCGCGCCATTGTATTTACTCGCGACTTCCAGGCAGCTTTGATGTCCGTTGCCTCCTGAGGTCCCTTCGCCCAAAGTTATCATGGAGGACCAGACTACCTACGGCTTATCTAGTGCAGCCTCCCCCGGCAGCAACCCGATTCTTTCTCAGCCGCCGTTGCAGCCTGCTGCAACTACATCTGGAGATGGCGCCGAAGGTACATGTTCCCGTCTGACTCTTCCCTTGTCGACGCAGCCCCAACTAAATCAACCTCACTGAGCAGACGTCCAGATGACCGAGGGCCCTATCGCGGAACCCAACATCAAGCAAGATAGCGCGACGCCTGCACCCGGCGTGACTTCCGACAACCCTCTCGATGCCCCCGATGGCCCAGCGCCCGAGGCTACCCAAGACGAGGACATGGCAGGTGCACGCGATGAGGTCAAGGACGGCCAATCGAAAGAGGGGGATGATGCCGGAGCTGGGACCGATACGGATGGGCAGGACTCCAAGACCAAGGAGACGCTGGAAAATGCGGCTCGGGAGCACCTCATCTCTCAGACACACGCTATCGTCCTGCCAAGCTACAGCACCTGGTTCGACATGAACACCATTAACGACATCGAGCGCAAGGCCATGTCTGAATTCTTCAACAGCCGTAACCGCAGCAAAACCCCGGCCGTTTACAAGGACTACCGCGACTTCATGATCAACACGTACCGTTTGAACCCGGTTGAATACCTTACTGTCACAGCTTGCCGACGCAATCTGGCCGGAGATGTCTGCGCCATCATGCGGGTGCACTCTTTTCTTGAGCAGTGGGGCTTGATCAACTATCAGGTAAGTTTCTTTTGGTTTCCATCTTTATGGGTATATGCTGCCATGATCAGGGTTAACAGTGAATAAGGTTGATGCCGAGCAAAGACCATCGCATGTTGGCCCACCATTCACCGGCCACTTCAAGATCATTTGTGACACGCCCCGTGGTCTTCAGCCGTGGCAGCCGTCTGCTGATGCGGTTGTATCGGCTGGAAAGCCTAGCGCGGACACAGAGAAGAAAGCGTCGGCGACGTCTGGTCCCAAGACCGACGTCAACCTCGAGGTTAGCCGTAACATATACGAGGCAAGCGCCAAGGGCGCAAAGCTCAACAAGACGGAGCCTAAGACCAATGGAGATGCACCAATTACCAATGGCATCTCAGGTGTCGAGGAGGCAACGAAGACGCCTATTGTTAAGGTCAACTGCCATACCTGCGGTATTGATTGCACCAGACTATACTATCACAGCTCTCAAACCGATCCCAACTCCAAGACCAAGTACGACGTCTGCCCAAGCTGCTATCTTGAAGGCCATCTGCCTGGCAACCAGACCAGTGCTCAATTCACTAGGATGGAGAACCCCACTTACACAACTGTTCTTGACCGAGATGCGCCTTGGAGCGATGCGGAAATCCTACGACTCCTGGAAGGTATCGAGAGGATGGATGACGACTGGAATGAGATTGCGGACCACGTTGGCACTCGCACTCGTGAGGAGTGCGTCTTGCAGTTTTTGTCCCTAGACATTGAGGGCAAGTACGCAGACGACCTTGCTGTTAACGCACCTACGGGTCTTGCCATGCTTGGAACACAGGGTGGCCACCTTCCTTTCAGCCAGGCGGATAACCCTGTCATGTCTGTGGTTGGGTTCCTCGCGGGTCTCGCAGATCCTGCGAGCACGGCTGCTGCTGCCAACAAGTCGGCCGAGGAGCTCACACGGAAGCTGCGTAGGCGTCTGGAGGGAGGCGACTCAGGCGAGCAGGCGACTACTAACGGCAAGGGCAAGGACAAAGATGGCGACTCGATGGAGATTGACGTGACCACAACCACGACCACCACTACAACCACAACGACTCTGGCAACGATCCCGATGGCCACGATGGGTGCCCGGGCTGCTGGTCTGGTGTCACATGAGGAGCGCGAGATGACGCGACTTGTTTCAGCGGCGGCCAACCTCACACTTCAAAAACTTGAACTGAAGTTGAAGTACTTCAACGAGATGGAGGCCATCTTGCAGGCGGAACGAAGAGAGCTTGAGCGGGGCCGCCAACAACTATTTTTGGACCGCCTTGCATTCAAGCGTCGTGTTCGCGAAGTGCAGAACTCCCTGAAGACAGTAGTTGAGGCGGGTGGGGATCAGGGCCTCAAATTGGCTCAGGACGCCATGACGGACGGCGCAAATCTTACGTTCCAAGCTGTTCCTGGATCCAGTGCAGTACAGCCATTGAGCAGCGAGGGCCAGATCAAGAGCTTCGAGGCTTGAGTGATCGCCACCGATTGGGTAGCCAAGAGCAACTGGGAAGTCATGAAAAATGATGGAAGCGAGTGACGGTGGCGACGGAGGGTTGATGTTTCCGTTTTCTTTCTTTTTCTATTCCGAAGGGTTTGGGTTGGCGACGAATAAGGTAGGAAATGGAACGAATAATTGCGGGGTGTGATTTGACATCGTTTTGGTATTCCAGGGCAGGCGTCCATGGGATTCCGAAGGCTTGGCGACGCATTGTCTCCTGGTGCAAGTACGTGTATTAGAACATAAAGCCATTTACCTATCTGTATGCTCTCTTGTTGATAAGCGGACGCTCAAGGCTCGCAAAAGTAGACTTTGTGCAGCGCCTCGGGGGTGTATTAGTAGCATCAAGGTCTAGGCTTACGAGATGGGTTGGGAGGGAGTCGAAGATCCCCGTGCTCCGAAACTACGAAAGGAATTCTGGTCCGTTCGTCCAGGACATCCGTTAGCCCAGTCCGGAACAGTCCGGTGTCTTGTTCATCCGTTCTTTGTGCCGTGAGTTGCTCCATATGACAGAACCCTCTTTGCCTGTCGCCTGCTAGACCTGCGTGCTACGACGGGGAAACACATGACTGAGAGGAAAGAAGACGACGAGGGAGATGGAAGCAACGCCTGAGTCTGCCCGCATTACACTGCTGCCAGGGCCGGCGCGAAGCGTGGGTCGTCATTTGGCCGGGTCCCGCATCCGGGCATACCTACGCGAACCCCGAGCCTACTGCGTAGGCTGGTGGGAGATCTAAAAGCTGAAGTAGCTTGGACGAGTGGATGAGGTGCGGATAAGGCTCTCAAATGCGTCAAGAAAAGCAGCATCCAACTCGATCGTGGAGTCGCCTGGTTGTGGTACAAGTGGGGATCTAGGCCAAGACACACTGTGCACAGGTTCACTGGGGAGCCAAGCACACCTTGGATGTGGGACATGTACCTACCCACACTCAGCGGACTTCCAACCCTCTACAGTGTAATACCTAGGTAAGAACTAGGAACACTGTGTACCTAAGGTAGGTAAGGTAGTTGGTTGCCGCAGTGGAGGAAGAAGAGTACGTACGGGGTAGGCAGTGATGTGTGCAGGACCCCCTGTTTTGCCTCGGCTCAAAGGCTCCAAGGCTTGAATCAGCCACGGTTGCCGGCTGCACCGCATAGCGCCGAGGGACACGAACGAGCAATCAGGGTGCAGGTTCCCCATTCCCCCAGTTCCTGCTCCGCCGAGCGGTCACTTTCAATGAACCGGGGTTGGACACGGGGAGGGCAGGTTTATTCCGTACGTACCCCATCGTACTTCCCCGTCCCTGAGGTATTTGGTTATCCGCAGGTCAAGGCAAATTGGCCTTCGGTCAGGAGGGAAGAGAAGGGACGGAAGATGAGAAATGATATTGATCAAAGCCCAGCGCCAGCTCCATCTCCGAGTCCAAGCCTGAATCAAGTCCGGCATCACATCACAAAAGCGCACCCAGCCCTCGTAGATCAGCGTGACTTGGTTCTTCTCCAATCGATGTTCCCTATGCCCTCGTCCTGATCTTTACTGCCTTCCGTCTTGTCGGCGCTTTCTCCCTAGCCACCTTATTACTTTCCGTACCTACCTCAGCTAAACGTGCCGCGCTACACCACACTACAGCTGCCGCAGCTACGCTGTCGCACTCAGATAGCCGTCATCCTGTCCATCGACTGGATCAATTCCACCTTCGTCTACGCGTCCTCCATCATCCCGAGGCATCTTTTGCCAGTTACCACTCCCGTTGCCGTTACCGCTACCGCTTCCGCTGCCGCTGCACCTCCCTCCCTCCCTTCCCCCGCCTCCGATTCTTACCTACCACTCTCACGCACACACGCCACATCCCTGCCCCGGTTGATTAAGGCCCGCGTGGGTGCTGGGTTGCTGGGTTTTGGCTTGTGACAAGCAGCCACTCTGTCGACGGCTAGGATCCGCTCCGATCCATAACGACTGACTTGCTGCTCGACTGCCGCGGATCTCTGCGGCTACGTGTGCCAACTATTTTAATACCACTTCCACACGCACCAGTCGCTGCACCTAGACAAAAATTGGTCATGTCGGCCATCCTGCGAGCTCTGGAGGCTAGGTCTGCCACCGCAAGATCCAATATACGACTGCAAAGGTTCAATCGTCCGGTGAGTTGGACAAACCTCCCCGTGGAATACTTCAGACGCTCGCTTTCCACCTACCTCCTCCCGTCCACCGCGCCCATCGCGTCCCCCACTCCGCCCACTTGTGTGTTCCGCTGCAGTCGCCCGTACTTCCCTTCTTCTTTCTTCTCCAACTCGACCGTACATTTTCTAACCGGTCTTGTTTCTATTCCAGACCATCGCAGTCATGGCGCCAGCAGCGAAGCGGAATAACAGTTCGCTGCCTTCTGGTAAGTCCTTGTGCGTCCCTGCGCCAGTCGATTCTGAATGCGCTCAGTCATAGGCACGGCGCATCTCATACCACTATACTAACGGCGTCGCCAAAATCAGGCTACGTCGAGGACAAGTCCAAAGGACCAATGCTGAGATTCCAGGATTCCCTGCCTCGGCTGCCCGTACCCTCCTTGGAGGAGACTGCTGCCCGTTACGTCAAGACCTTGCACCCTCTCCTTTCAGAGTCCGAATTCGCCGCCAGCAAAAAGGCCGTCGAGGAGTTTGTCAAGCCCGGTGGCATTGGCAGCAAGTTACAAGAAAAGCTACTTGCGCGCAGAGAGGATTCTGCTCACAGAAACTGGCTGTACGAGTGGTGGAACGATGCCGCATACCTGAGCTACCGCGACCCTGTCGTCCCCTACGTCAGCTATTTCTATTCCCACCGCGACGACCGTCGTCGGAGAAATCCTGCCAAGAGAGCAGCAGCCATCACCTCTGCTGTACTTGAATTCAAGAAGGAGGTTGATGATGGCACTCTGGAGCCTGAGTACATGAAGAAGCTTCCGATCTGCATGGACAGCTACAAGTGGATGTTCAACACCAGCCGTGTCGCTGCAAAGCCTGCCGACTATCCTGTCAAGTTCTCGCACAAAGAGCATAAGCACATCATCGCCATTCGTAAGAACCAATTTTTCAAGATTCTCCACGAGGTTGACGGCAAGCAGCTTAATGCCTCGGAGCTGGAACAACAGTTTAGCAAGGTTTACGAGCTGGCCCAACGAGTGCCTGCTGTTGGCGCTCTCACCAGCGAGAACCGGGACGTTTGGGCGGACGCACGCGAAATCCTGCTTAAAGCCAGCCCGAAGAACTCTGCCGCATTGGAAACCATTGAGGCTTCTTCCTTCGTTGTTTGTCTCGACGATGCTGCTCCTGTGACCCTTGAGGAGCGCGCGCATCAGTATTGGCACGGTGACGGCGCAAACCGTTGGTATGACAAGCCTTGTCAGTTCATCGTCAACGACAATGCCACCTCGGGCTTCATGGGAGAACACTCCATGATGGACGGAACCCCGACTCACCGCCTCAACGACTTCATCAACGACCTCATCTTCAACAACAAGATCGATCTCTCTGACCCTTCCATCCGCTCCAACTTGCCGGAACCTCAGGTTGTCAAGTTCGATGTGACGAAGGAGGTCCAGGCGGAGATCGACCGCGCGACTAAGGACTTCCATGATGTAATTGGCCAACACGAGCTGGCTGTCCAGGCGTATCAAGGCTACGGCAAGGGTCTTATCAAGAAATTCAAGTGCTCGCCGGATGCCTATGTTCAGATGATTATACAACTGGCTTACCACAAGATGTACGGCAAGAATCGGCCCACCTACGAGTCGGCTGCTACCCGCCGCTTCCAGCAAGGCCGGACCGAGACATGCCGGACCGTTTCGGATGCGTCGGTTACATGGTGCAATGCCATGGCGGATCCTAATATCGAGGATAAGGATAAGGTCGACCTGTTCCGCCAAGCTATCGATGCCCACCTCGAGTACATCACAGCGGCCTCGGATGGTAAGGGTGTTGACAGGCATCTTTTCGGGCTCAAGAAGCTTCTCGAGCCCGGCCAAGAGATACCGGCCATTTACCAAGATCCTGCGTTCTCGTATTCTGCTTCTTGGTATCTCTCAACCTCGCAGCTGAGCTCCGAGTTTTTCAACGGATATGGATGGAGCCAGGTTATTGATGCTGGCTTTGGTATCGCCTACATGATCAACGAAAACAGGTATGTCTCCATGAATACGTCATCGTTCATAATCTGACACATTTAGCATCAACTTCAACGTTGTGTCCAAGGGTCTCGGCAGCCAGCGGATGAGCTTCTTCCTGAATGAAGCCGCTGGCGACATGCGCGATCTGCTCATGCCGACAATTAAGCCAGCAAAGGCTAAGCTATAGAATCGGCGCAAGCGGAACCAGGTTGTTATCAGAATAGACGCGGTCAACACTTCTCGTACAAGCTCGTATTTGTGAGTGCGCCTGGTCGGGGCGGCCGGATGTGGTTTTTAGCATCTATACAGTAGAAGCGTGTCAATTATAGACGGACCAGGTTTGTCAACCAATTTGACGATCAACTTGACGATCAATTTGACCTGTTCCAGTACGTATCGCTCGAGTAACTGGGCGCTATCCTTCAGAACAAGTAGCCAACGCAAGTATTGTATTTGCTTCCGAAATTTTCTCGAGCTCGAATCCTTCTATAGACAGGATGGGGTTGGGGCACGAGTGAAAGCGCTCGGAGAAGCACGCTCAGTCGAAAGAGGAATTGAAGGGGGCCAAAACCAAAAGTCGGAGGTTGGGTTCTTATAGGTACAAATGGATGTTGACTTGGGGTGTAAAAATGAGCAAACCGCCGCCATGCTGACGCCCACGATGCCGCTCAATTCTTTTGTGATTTGATATCGTAAGAATGTCGGACTAGCCAGAGTGAGATACAATCTCGTTGACCAAATCACCCTTGCTCTCATCAAAGTAGGAGCAAATCTGGGACGGCAAAGGCACCTCCTTGTAGTCCTCGTCTTCCCCTGAGATAACGTTAAGGTTGATGCCGGAGGACTTGCTCGAGTAAATCTTGGTTCCCGTGCTCTCCTTGCTGAAATAGATCTGGGCACCGTCGATCGAGTCCATCAAGACGGCCGGCACAGCACCGAGTACTTGCAACGCAAAGTTTTGGGACTTGATAACATCCACTGTGGATATCAGAGACTCCACGATGAGGGACAGACGCGTTGAATTCTCAATGGTGACCGCATTGGCTTTGCCCTTTACAATGATGGTGGTATTGTTGCACCTGCTGATGAGAATCGAGTGAGAGATGGAGGCTTCGATCTCGATCGGCTGGGCCTCCTTCTCGAAATTTTCCTATCCGAATAAGTCAGCCGCTGTTGCACTTTCGGCGCGTAAAATGATTGCATCAAGCCTACAATAGTCCACTTGTTGCCCTCAAGCACCTTCTTGGGTGGCTTTTTAACGCGCATGCTCTCCGGCTTCGGCTTTCTCTGAGGGGCTGGGCTCTTGCCGCGCGCTGAACCATCATGATCAGGCACTGTAGAACTGGCACGAAGAGAGGGGTTCTTATGCGTCATCTCCGACCTGTCAACCTTGCGCAGACCTTTGGTCACGGCCTCGCCCTTGTTCAGCTCGGAGAAGACTGCACCCAGCCCACCTTTTCCGCCAGTCTCTTCCTTAATCTCAAGAACTGGAGGAGGGCCGGGAGGTGGTGGCGGCGGCGGCAAAGCGCCTGCGGGAGGCGGTGGGGGAGGAGCGGCGGCGGCGACGGCCGTGGCAGACGCCGTAAGGGACTTGGCAACCTCCTGAGCCGGTTGGCCCTTCGGGCTCCATGGGATACCGTTGGGAAAGTGCTGCTTGACGTAATCGGCCAGATCGCGGAAAACCTGGTAGAAAGCGTTCACCCACTCCACCTGCTGGGTGTCCCTGTGAGCTGCCAGTCAGCATAGACAAACACACCGGGTTAAAGCCATCAACCCAGGAGACAGCTTACTTGTCCTTTTGCTCCTTCAATACCCTGTTACCAAAGAATTGTGCAGAACCCAAAGAATCTTCAACGTGCTTGTAAGGACGATTGTCGACGGTGACCCATGCGAGAACCATAGATCCTTCGGCTACAGCGCTGAGCTGCACGAAGACGGGAGAACCTCGGTTAGATTCTTTGATGTTGCTGACGGCAACGAGAGCCTCGTTGATGGGCTTGAGCAAGTCTTGGTACACGGCCATCTCGGCGCCGTTCAAATCGGGCTTCTTGGCCTTGGTGGTAATGAGCAAGAAGTGACGCTGAGCTTGGAAACCCTGCAAAACCTTGGCGGCCTACGTTGCGAACACTGTATCAGCATCACCTATAATTTTCGCTTGATGTATCTTGCGCCGGACGGACCTGATCAGCAATGAGACCACCCAGCTGCTTGCTGATTTTGACATATTTGTCGACGGTTGTGGCTAACAACTGATCAAACTCTTCGATGGACTCGGGAACGGGTTCAGGAGGGGCTTGGGGAGCGGCGGCAGCTTGCGGCGGAGGCGGCGCAGGCAAAGAAGCATTGGAGGCCGACGGCGGCGTGGCAACGGATTGGTTCAGCGAGGGGACAGCTTGAGGGAGTTCGATGGTAGAAGAGGCGATATCTTCGAGTCTGGCAGTGGCAGCTTCGAGCCTATTTCCAAAGTTAGGAGCTTCTACAGCACTGTCCAGGTAACGTCGGGCAAAGGCAGGGGCGAGCGCTTAGCAGAAGTGATCAAATCTGCCGCATCATGGTTGATGGCATGGTTGATTTGCGCAGAACGTGGGTGATAGACGCGTACCGCTTGATGAGGGTTGTAAGGTTGTGCATATTGTTCGTTGCCATGTTGGTCCAAAGTGAAGCCGGAGCTTCTCGTAAGGCAAGCAAAGTGCAGGGGAAGTTAGGTCGGGAAAAGCGCAAAGGTGGATGACGGGCAGGAGAGATGGTGTGACTTCAGGAGTCGGGAGATGGAGCTCTCAATTGGCGGGGTGTTCCAGTAACAGCAATAGCGACAGGAATAGCGATGGCAGGACAAGTCTGCGGTGCTTGACGCTTCGCAATGCAACACGGCTTGGGTTTGCAAGGCAGGGAGCTCGAGTCGGGTCGAAAGGTGGGAAGAGAGACCACAGAGTATTGTAAGGAGGTTTCAGGAGATGCGGGCCTGCTAGGATGGGGATAAATGCGTGCGCGCTAGGGCGAAGCAATGGCAATGGAATCGGGCGCACTGAAAGCTGGTGGTCGACGGAGAAAAGCGGCGCAGGGTGCAAGTGGTGAACGAGGTGTTTTGGAAGGGTGTTATCGCAAGCATCCAATATCATGCCCAAGACGGTGTTGTGGACAGAAGCAACACGTACCCTGGCTGGAGGCAAGTTAGGAAGTACCTAGAGCTCGAGTGGACCTTACGTGCCTAGGTAGGTACGTTAGGTACAGAGGTGCCTTTCAAAAGTTTTGACTAAGGCCTGTGCTACCTCTAGCCCTATATACGCCTACTAGCCGTTAGCTACCCCTACTATACCTAAAATAGCTAGTATACTAGCTTATTGCTTTTTTCTAGGAGCTTACTAGGGTTTTAGTAAACTTTCTTAATTATATTAATAAAAATATATTATATTAATATTATTACTTTTTTAATCTCTTTTTTTTCTTTACTAATAATATTACTTAGCTTAGATCCTATTTAGAGGATAGTTATTATTATATTATAATCCCTTAATAGTAGTAAAACTATTAAAGAGATCTTATAGATTATTAGTTTACTTATTTAGTTAATTAACTATATCTATTTATATACTATAGAGGTTAGTTTTAAACTAAATAAAAAAGCTTTTATTATCCTATTTAACTGTATTATTAATAAACCCTACTTTAGTTAACTTAAGAAGTAAACTATAGCTATTATTAATATTATTACTTTAAAAGTATTTTAAAACTACTATAGTTATAAAAGAAATATTAGTATTACTAGTAATTTTACTAGAGAAAATATTAAGTTTTTAGTAACTATAGTATAGAGGATCTTTTAAGTAGCTAAATATTAAAAAACTAAGTTTATTTATAAGTTTAGTTTAATAGCTAAGATAAAAGCTAAAAAGTTTACTTAATACTTTTACTATAAGGACTAAATATTAAAAAACTAAAAGAAAGTTATTTAGTTAAATAAGACTAATATTATTTTACTTTATTATTAAAGAAAATACT
This sequence comes from Colletotrichum sp. SAR11_59, assembly GCA_025328345.1. Taxonomy (NCBI): domain Eukaryota; kingdom Fungi; phylum Ascomycota; class Sordariomycetes; order Glomerellales; family Glomerellaceae; genus Colletotrichum; species Colletotrichum sp. SAR11_59. The sequence continues at coordinate 35,734 of JAKMXC010000098.1, read as the reverse complement.
ATTTTTAATATTATTTTAATAAAACTTATATAGCCTCTAGCTGTTCACTATGATTTTTACCTACTTAGAGCGATAGACCTCCTAACTCCACGCCTCTTAATAATATATACAGCCTTTAGTTATATGATTATAACTCTCCTAACCTCAGCTATACTTATATATATATATCAGTTAATAACTTCACTATCTTTAACTTCACCTTAGTAATAATATAGTTTATAATTACTTAATTACTTAATTACTATAGACTACTAAACTATTAACTTATCCTCTCTCTTATATATTACTTATACTACTAACACTATCTCTATTACTACTTTACTATCTACTATTAAGTTATTATTATTATTATAGTCTTCTTATTTAATTAGGTTAGCTAACGCCTTTATAATAGCTATACTATTATTAGTAACGCTCTCTCTATTTAGCGTAAAATATACTTATTAATAAACCCTACTAAACTTATACTTAGGCCTAAGCTATATCTACTTTAGTATTATAGAGGGTTTATATAAAGAAAGGCTATTTCTTAAAATAGCTAGAGATATATATAGCCTCTACTCTAAAGCTATTAGAAGTATTTATTACTTTAATTATAGTATAGAGAAGGTCCTTTTTAGAAGTATTCTTAAAAGCTCTATCTAATACTATTATAATAAAGCGTTCCTAATTAGAGTTAAAGTACTTACTAAAGTTAAAGGCTTCATTTAGCGTATAGATATTATTCTACGTAGTAATATCTTTAGCTATTATCTTAAAGAAGGGTATACCTAGCGTAGGGTTAGTATTCTTATATTCCTTATATAGTGTAGATATTATGAAGATGCTTTAGGATTTATTGTAGGTTGTAGGGTGAGGAAGAGGAAGAGGGAAGGGCATAAGGCCTTGCGCGCAGCAGCAGAGCTTTTTATGCTTCTGGCTGTGAGAACCTCTTGCGACGACCTCTTTAGTTGAGGAGTCATCTCTGTTTAGTAGCGTTGCCATAAGAGCCTCAGTGACCTGTTTGGCCCCGATATGATTGGCCCCGCTATGTGCGGCGTTGCTGGCCTTACGCTGCGCGGCTGGCGCTGTTGCTGTTCCGCCGGTCTATTTAGCCAGGGCGCGCGTTTGACTTTGTGTAGTGATGTTTAGAGGGTTTGCTTACTAGCAGGAACGTATGGGGTTTCTGTACTGTTTTCCTTAATTAGTAGAGGGTATAGGTTAAAGTACCTATATAGTGTTTCTAGAATTGTGCCTGCGTATGGGGTGAATTTTGCTGTAGTCTTTTTGCGGGGGGGCTGCGTTGTAACTACAAACTCAATATAGTACTAAACTTACCCTTAGGGCCCCTAGCCTCAACCCCTGCTACTACCCCTGCCTCTGCTAGGTGGCGTTCTTGGCGCCTTAGTTAAAACTTTTGAAAGGCACCTCCGTATGCATGGATAAGGTACCTTACATCATCTCACGGTATCTGAGGTGTTGTACCTAAGGTAGCTGCCCTCTTTTAGAGCTACCTACCTACCTTGCCCAAGGCAGTCAGTCACGGAGTGTTAGCCACAGGCACTCGTTCGAAATTTCGAAGCCAAGAGCACCAGAGCTAGAGTATCTTCGTCTCTTCTATCCCATCTCTAGATCCATGGCCAAAGCTTGATTTCGAAGGTACTGTCAAGTGAAATCGTTGCTCAATTGCCAAGCCATTCTTTACCTTGGTTGCCTGTGAAGTATCGCCCTGCCGAAAACGGAGTAGGTACACTTCATAAACTTCACTACAGGCCTACCCCGTCTATAACGCTGCCTGACATTGCGTCTAGACTATGGCACCACCAGTACCTCAATGATTAGGGCAGTTAGTACATGCATCCATAGATGTAACAACCGGAATCATACCATCTTGGAAGCTCAAAAGTGCCTTTATCGTGGTTTCAAGAACCTACCGGAGCTGAACATCAAGGCTTACCGATCTTGATCCGATTTTGTCTCATATTCCGACTCAGACTCGGGCCCTAGCTGCAGCTTGCGATTCACATGCAGTACTTATCTTGCCTCAACTGCGCTCCTCACCTTACGTGCAGAAATCTCTATACGCTCACGGCCACGTTGGTGTCAATTCCAATTCTTCCCACCCTCGAATCCACCCGATCAGGTACTCTGGCGATAGCGCCTTTCTTCTGGGCATAACTGAGTCTCAAAGCTCCATCTCAACCACGAGGTTGCCCGGGAAAAAGACTCCCAACCACCCGTCGCCAACGACAACGGCCACCATGGCCGACGAAAACACACAGAATGGCCATGAGCGCCGTCTTACCGAGAAGGAGGTCGCTGCCTTGTCTCCAATCGACTTCGTGACCCTGGGTATGTTTATCATAGGTAAGTCCCAGTGCCCACAGCTTTTCAAAAGCCAACAAAAATGGCCGGAACTAACCCCTGAGCTGATAGATGAGATCCATTTCTTACCACCCACGCCGCCAGTTCAGGACATCCTCGGCGGCGCTGGATCTTACGGCGCCCTCGGAGCCCGCCTCTTCTCGCCGCCCCCTGACGCCTCGTCCGTCGGCTGGATCGTCGATCAAGGCTCCGACTTTCCACAGTCACTAACTAACATCATCAATACTTGGGAGACCTCTGTAGTGTTTCGCGAGGACCCTGACCGTCTTACAACGCGCGGCTGGAACGGCTACGAGACAGCTGAGAGGCGCGCGTTCAAATATACCACTCCCAAGAAACGCCTCACCGCCCAAGATTTGACGCCTCACCTGCTACTCTCCAAATCTTTCCACCTCATCTGTTCCCCGATGAGATGCAAGGATCTAGTAGGCGAAATTACATCAGCTCGCAAGCGCGTATGCCCGTCTGACCTGTATACAAAACCTATCTTTATCTGGGAGCCCGTGCCTGACCTCTGCACCCCTGATGAGCTACTGAACTGCACAAACACTCTGCCGCTGGTTGATATTTGCAGCCCAAATTATTCAGAGTTGGCAGGCTTCATGGGTGATGACGGCCTGGATCCCGAGACTGGTGCCATCTCAAAATCAGCCGTTGAGAGATCATGTGAGCAGCTTCTGGCTAGCATGCCTCTTCAGTCCTTCACCCTCGTTGTACGCGCAGGCGACATGGGCTGCTATGTCGCACGAAATGGCGGCCGTAAGCGTCAACCTGCTACACGTGACGGCGCGGGTACAAAGCGCCGCAAGAAGGACTATACAAGGGGGGGTCTCCGGCCAGATACCGATATGGAGGCTTTGTTCGCCGGCCTGCTGCAAGACGACGAAGGAGTCGTTGTGAGAGAAGAAATCGAGGTTGACGCGGGCACGGAGACATGGATCCCAGCCGTCCACCAGGACCCCACCAAAGTAGTAGATCCAACCGGTGGAGGCAATACCTTCCTGGGCGGTCTTGCTGTCGCACTTGCGAGGGGTAAGAGTGTCGAAGAGGCCGCAATATGGGGTAGCGTGGCAGCCAGTTTTGCCATTGAACAAGTCGGCGTGCCAACCCTGGGCGAAGATGCCGACAGCAAGGAAACATGGAACGGCGTTCGAGTACGAGATCGACTTGCCGACTTTCAATCTAGGTTGTGAGTAGAACAGCGCAGCAGGGACATAGACCAGATTAGACAGCCAGTCTCTATATCAAGAAGTAGAAACATTGCAGAAACAACCAAGGGAGGTTTCTCGTCTTGTTCATTCACATCAAATTTCAAGTACGTATATAGTCTGTCTCCACGCGTCCAGACTTTGTTGTTCGTCTCCTGACTGCTCTAGTCCCAACGCCAGCCTCCGATTACAATCAACTTTACTTCCCCGATTCCATATCACATTAAATCTTGTACACGAGTTCGCCATCGGTATACCTGTGGTTCGATCAGCGTGGTTAGCGAATGAACGAGAATGAGCAGAGATGTGGGGAATGGCATACATGATCTGGTTGGCTTCGTCCATTTTCTTCAGGGCCTTCACACCCTCTTGCTTGCTGAAGGCACCACCACTACCAGGCCGCAACTTGCTGTTGACAGCGTTTACAACTGCGTCTACATTGGCAGAGTCATCTTCGAACAATGCTGAGTTGAGGAGCTGGCCGAGAGTTGTTCTGAAGGTTGCCAGACGCGAATCACTGATGTGCTCGTCCGCGATGGCAAGACCGGCCGTCCCTGAAGCAAGCTCATCTTCATCTTCTTCCTCCTCTTGGGACTGTGAAGGCAGCTGTGACACCGGTACAGACGATGCAAACGATGTTTGTGTGTGTGAGGTCGCGCTCGAGGCAGCAGCCCGACCAGAACGACGCGACCTTCTTGGTGTAGCATCGTAAATGTCTTCCAACGCTTCCCGAGCTGGCGGCTCCTCGTCGCTGTCAAGTTGATCACTGTTTGTGCCATTAGCATTGGTGCCCGGTGTTTGCGTGCTACCGTTCACCCGAGGACGAGCAACTCCCCTGGTCGACCGCGTTGAGCGTGCCGCCGTGGTACGAGTGCTTCTGTAGTTACCATCCTCATTGTCGTCATCATCGGAGCTCTCCTCGCTAGAGGAAGCGAATTCAGTTATCTGAGTCTTCCGTCGCTTCTTTCTTGACTCGTCTTCGACGACTTCCTTGAACATTGCGAAGCGGAGGATGGCTTCCGCGGCGAGGGCATCACGCTCGGTAACAATTTGCGAAAGACGGGACTTGGCATGGGCAGTGGCCAGACGAATTATTGTCTCCAAGGTACGGACAGTCAATGGGCTAGTCCGTCGTTGGTTGCCTTCCATTTCGTCATTTCGCAACCCGACGTAGATGTCTGCGATGCGATCCGACGCTTCTTGGGTCAGTTTGGGCTGCACCCTCTTGGCGTACTGTATGTACTTCTTCATGAAAGGAATACTAAGCACCTCAGGCTTCTTGTTGGAGCCGCGTCCCGAGGTGTGAGTGACGCCAGCATGGAGCATGGCATCGTACTTTTCGAAAACGTCCGTTAGGCGTTGCACATCAGAGTCGTTGCTCAGGGCGACTCCGAGGGACTGATTTCCGTTCTCACGCACCGGCGCACCTTCTTCGGTACCGGGCTGTCGGTAGCGGTGCATTCGCAAAACATGCTCCGAAACCTGCCTATCTCGCGTGTCCTCAATGTCGTCAGTGACAACAAATAAGAGATCGAAACGCGACAAAAGGGAGTCGGGTAGAGCGATGTTCTTATGAGGATCCTTGTGGGTATCGTATTGGCCGAAAATAGGGTTGGCAGCTGCGACAACGCTACATCTGGCATTCAGGGATGTGTGAATACCAGCCTTGGCAATTGTGACGGTCTGTTGCTCCATGACCTCGTGGATAGCGACACGGTCAACGTCAGACATCTTGTCAAACTCATCGATGCACACTACCCCTCTGTCAGCCATAACCATGGCTCCCGCCTCAAGTCTCCTCTCTCCTGTTTCCTTGTCTGACGTAACGGCAGCAGTGAGGCCGACGCCGGAAGAACCACGCCCAGTAGTGGCGATGGCAAGAGGCGCTGTATTCAAGACAAATCGAAGCAGTTGCGACTTGGCGGTTGAAGGATCTCCGACCATGAGAATATTGATGTCACCCCTCAAGTGGGTGCCGTTCTCGAGGTTCTTTTCAACACCGCCGAGGAGCATCAGCAGGATAGCCTTTTTGATGTGGTCATGTCCGTAGATACTGGGCGCCAGGGATTGGGAGAGGAGTTGAAGAAGGTTCTTCTTCTTGGCGATCTTGTTGATATTGCGGATGTCGGTATCTGTGATCGTGTGTGTGGCGACCCCAGCTCCAGATTTCGAGGACAAGAGGACGATGTGGTTGGCGATGATGACGGTCTTGAACAGGGCGCTGTTATGGTTCGTATTTCTGTTTCCTAGTGTCCTGTAAACTCCCACGAGTTGGACGCGGTCGCCAGGCTTCACTAGATCAACCAAGTCGTCGTCAAGTATAACATCAACTCCTCTGGGCAGTTGACCTGCAGGAGCACGCTCTGGCATTTCTTGAATGGAAACGGTCTGGTGATCTCTGTAAGTGCTGAAGCCGTACTCGGTAGTCAGGGGATTTCCCTCGTCATCCTCTTGAGGGTAGGCATTGGATGTTGTAACTCCATTTGTCATGGTCTGATCTTGGTATTCGCGGAAGTGGAAAACGTCCTTGTTTTCGTTGTAATGCACACTCTTCACAATCTTTGGTCGAATAAGCGAGCACCTGGTCACGATGCCTTCGAGCGAGACCATGCTGTTGAGATGCTGGGAGGAAAGGGTGCGAGGGTTGCAGGCATTCATACCAAAGCTGCCTGCCCATGCGCAATAGTATGATTCGTCGTTGAGCTTCTCTGCATCGCCTGAGTCTGGCAACGTCTTAACGATCTGCTTCAGAGCATGATTGAATGCAAGAGTGTAATCAAATGGCTGCTCGAGGACTCCTCCGGCGAGTTCGGGGTTGTGGGCGCGGAGCTGGTCAAGATTGACTACAAGCCTGCGTTTCTTTTTCTGCATCATCTGGATAATCGCCGACCTGTAACTGCGTCCTTGCGAATCGTTTTCTGATGAGACGCGGGTCAGTCTATAGCAACGCTGGGATATCGTGCATTTACACGAGAAGTCGAGGCAAGGGAGGGCGTACGAGGGTCGAGGAACTCTTGAGCCGCACGAACGCGATCCAAGGCGGCTGCATCCTGCAGCATGAACGAGTCCATCGTGAGTGAGGGCTCTGGTAGCTTCGAAGTTCAGACGTAGACAGGCCAACAAGAACGTCGAGGATTGAGTTGGACGAGAGGGTATTGAAAGAGCACGTCAGCGTCACTTTGTGGCGATACAAAGTCGCAGTAAAGAATTGCCGTGGTGTTGAGGGGAGGAGGGGCGAGGCGGTATCGCTGCGCAGCAACGAGAGGCGGGTGCAGACCTGGACGAAAAAAGGAGCATGTATGTGGTGGGTCGCAGCGCGTCTTATCATACAGTGCAGCGCGTCTTGACAGGAGATTTCGTAGAGGGGCGCGGGGAAAGCGCGTTAATTGAATTCTTATGTAAGGAGGTACTGCAGGTATGGTACCTACGTAGGTAGGTACTCAAGTGGACCCCTCGACTTAGGTAAGCACCGGGATGTGGTGATGTGGCTGAAGCGAACCTTTCTGGATTAGTCAAGAAACAAAAGCTCAGGTTGCTCTTCATGATGACTGGTGCTTCTGTGTCTGTTTATCCACGTCAGCTTGTCTTCTGTGCGTGCTACAGCAACCCAAGCTCTAGCTGTGACAATGACGAACGAAGCACATCGCCGAACGGAAAATGGCATGCCTGCAGTATCCGGCATGTTGAGCTGCCAAACGCTGGCCTTCCGCGCGGGTGCAGGCCATTGCAGCCGTCTTGGGCCAGCCACCCTCCACACCTCTCCTTGGTATCAAGACCGGTGCCGTTGGATCGGTCAGAGTGTGTTGCCAGATAGCTCCTGGCTAGTGTATGAAGTGATGTTCGCTACCTTATGAAACCCAGCCGTTTAGAATACCCTGGCCAACACTTGCCCTCCTCCTGCCTTGCCGTTGTATCGCAGATACGAAGCGGGGAGCTTCTTTGTCCAAGTAGTGTACGTATCACCATCATAACCCAGTGCTTAGGCAAGTGCTGGTTTCCGAGCCTTCGGATAAACATCCTCTCCACACCAAAAAAAGGGTTGCTTGTTAGGCGCCACTGCCGGTCGCTCAAAGCGGGAGGCTGTGGTAAGCACCATTACTTATGGAATGCGAGGTGTCATTCATGGACCGCGTCTTATGTAGGTTTCTCTACAACGATCTGGGTAATAATGTTTCGGTCAACCGCTTCTTACCCCGGGCCACTAAGGTACCCTCAGCCTTGTCTGTGCGGCTCGTTGTCTATGTCAACAGCCAACAACACCGCCGCCGCCTACAGCGATTAGGAAAGCGGTCGTTCAACAAGCTTCCCGATTATTCCCTTTGTGCCATATGCTTCCCGCTCGTGAGGCCAGACCGCACCGCAGCGCAACGGGGACGACCACAGAAGCCCAGATTCCGGCCCGACAAAAGTCGGCATCCCGAAGACCCATCATCCCGACCCCGGTGTGGAAAACCCTCGGCCATTATCCACCACCACCCCACTTCACTTCAATCGGGGCCATGGTCTGGATTACGAGTTGCGGGCCGATGCAAATTCCCAATTATTGGTGACACAACAGCCAGCGGCACAGGCTCGCCAACTACATGGCAGCATCCGGTGTTCCTCTTCCGCGTTCCGTCTTCCATATGAGCGACACCAAAATACAACAAATAACTGGGTAACAGCAAAGAAGGGGGGGCCTCGTCCAGATTGAATGGAGCACAGTTGAAGACGGCTTCTGCAAGGCGAATGGGACGCGGTCAAGGTCATCTTTCGATGGCCATGTGTTGTCGGCTTGCCGAACCGCGGCGCGGCACATCATATGTGCACGCAGGAGTTCATCCCGGCAGGGGACTTGAACTGGGGCATTGCCAGGTATCACGGGTCGCCAGGCAAGGGTAGGGAGGCCTACGGTGTACTGCGTATACGCTACCATGTACGAGCCATCGAATGTTATGGTGGACTTCTTCCCGCTTACATGCCCTGAACTCTACTCCCCGCGGCCACGCCCCTCCCCCCACTATGGCGGATGCCCCTCCGTCTTGTCCAGAGTCCTGCGTCCCGCCGGCATGGTCCCAATCACGACAAGTGGTCCACCACACTGGCATTGCGCTAACTGAGATGCGCTGCATAGTGTGTGCATGCTGGAAACCCGAGCAGTATGTGCGAGGTGTCAGGTGAAGGCCGACGGGGTTCTCCTAATTGTCGCGATGTGCTGGGGTGTTCGGATAGTGTCGATTGCTCGCGGATCCAGCCTACCGGCACTTCGCATGGCAGGACCGCCGACCCCGGCAAGATACCGGGCCTGGGCCGAAGTTTCTTCATAAAAGGGTCCCCGTCAGCCATGTCAGAGAGAGTGGCATCTATCCCTTCCCATGGCACCACGGACGACTCCCTCTATCGCCACCAAACCCCGTCGGTGTTGCAGATTGCCTTTCCAAGCTGGTGTCATTGTCTCTTACATTACGATCAAGACATAGTTTCTCGTCTAGGCCCGTCACTTTGCGACCCCACCACATCAACCTACGAGATGGTTCTGAGGGCTCTGAACTCTGTTGAGTTCGCAGACGCGAGCAAGTCAGCCGTCCTACATCGTGATCTCAAGAGCCAATTCCTCCGCACTGTAGGTGGCGAGGGAAACTGCTATGTCGTCGACGGTGGTCGGAAGCTTTTCGATGCGTCCGGGGGCGCCGCCGTGGCATGCCTCGGCCACGGCGACAAGCGAGTAGCAGAGGCTATCATCCGGCAGCTCAGCAACATTGCCTACAGTCCCTCTACTTTCTTCACGACGTCGGTATGTGAGCAGTTGGCCCAGTTTCTCGTCAACACCACACATGGTCACATGTCAAGGGCCTATCTTGTGAGCAGCGGTATGTTTGCAATCTTTGAACGCATAGTCCTGGAGGCTCACATGCTTGGCAGGATCCGAAGCAATGGAGGCGGCCATGAAACTCTCTAGGCAATACTTCCTGGAGAAGAAGCCAGCAGAGCCACAGAGACAACTTTACATTGCCCGCCAGAGATCGTATCATGGCACGACGCTAGGCGCATTATCCATGGGTGGCCATGTCGCACGCCGAGCTAACTTCAAGCCCATGCTCCTCGACAATGTTGTGTCGCATATTTCCCCGTGCTTTGCGTACAGGGATAGGTTGGCCGACGAATCGGACGAGTCCTATGTTGCAAAGCTCGCCAAGGAGCTCGAGGACGAGTTTATTCGGGTTGGCCCTGGTAATGTATGCGCATTCGTAGCAGAGCCAGTTGTTGGAGCTGTAAGTTGATTCTACTGTACTCATCCCATGATAATCTGTAGTCACACGGGCTGATCTCTGGGTACGTTGAGGCGCTGGGATGTGTTCCGGCTGTTCCAGGCTATTTTCAAGCAATGAAATCTGTGTGTGACCGATACGGTGCGTTGCTCATCATGGATGAAGTCATGAGCGGCATGGGCCGCAGTGGAACTCTCCACGCATGGGAGGCCGAGGGTGTTGTGCCAGATATCCAGACCATCGGCAAGGGTTTGGCCGGGGGCTATCAGCCGATAGCCGGCGTCCTCGTAAGCAAGAGGGTGGTTGAGGTGCTAGAAAGGGGGACAAGGTGGGTTTCGGTTCCCCGGACATGCCTCTCACGGTCAGATTTGTCGGAAAGTGCTAATAAATGGCTGGCGACGATAGTGCCTTTGTCCACGGACACACGTATCAAGGACACCCTGTCGCGTGTGCGGCAGCCCTCGAAGTTCAACAGATCATCCAGTCAGACGGCCTGGTTGCCAATGTGCAAAACATGGGTCAACTCTTATCTGGTCTTTTGAAAGAGAGTCTTATGGACCATCGATACGTCGGAGACATCCGTGGCAAGGGCCTCTTCTGGGGAATCGAGTTTGTCCGCGACAAACAGACCAAGGTGCCATGGCCTAGTGCAGCGCGAATCGCAGCGAGTATCAACGAGCTGGGGTTGACGGAACCATACGGCATTGTTGTTTACCCGGGATCAGGAACAGCAGACGGTGTTCTCGGGGATCACATCATTGTAGCGCCTCCATATACGGTGACAAGGGACGACATTGCATTTGTCGCCGAAACGGTGACGCGGCTCGTCAACGATTTTTTCTCGAAGCTGGCAATTCAGGGGATCTGAAAAGTGGAGGATCGTGGGCTAAGACGATGGATGTCAAACAATGACAAGTAAACTCAATGGCTGGAATATGCTATCATGTGTCGTCCGAACCAGCCGATTGCATGTTTTACCGTAAGGGGTCAGTCTATACATTTGAACCTAATAAAAATTTGCCGTCTCGTCCCATCCCATCCCATCCCATCCCGTCCTAGGATGTAGGGACAATGGATGAGTGTTGTGCTGGCTTCTGCTTGCTTTCTCGTACGTGTCATGTCCTTCACAATTAGGGCCTTCACTGGCAACGTCCATTGCAAGGACAAGGCAGAGGCATATCACGTAGAAAGTACGACATGGAAGCTTAGGTAGTCGAGGTATTGAGACAGCATAGGATGAAAGTGCTCAGGTTCAAACACCGTGACCCTGTGGCTGTCTTGCAGTGTGGCGGGAGATCATCTAAGGTAGGACCCTCACAATAGTGGGCTGGTTGTAGGTGCATGCATGCATTGGTTCTCATAACATAACACCCCTGTCCCGGTCCGCATTCCTGGACTTCAGAGACGTCTCTGTGCCTCCCTTATTCGTCTGTACTTTTCCAATTGGAGGCACCTTAGGTTAGGTAGGTACTTTTACCTGTCCTCTTTAGCATAACATGCGCCGCAATTAGCACTCGAACCCCAACCTAGCAGCCGGAGGTACCCACCCACAGGTACAATAGGCTCTTGTCTCCCACGTCAGTCCACTCGTCAGATCCAAGCAGCTTGATCCGGCCCTCCGTTCATCCTGACCTCCGTCTCGACTGCTCTTCGCACTCTGCGACCGCCGCGAAAATATCGAATACATATTGCCCTACCTGACTCGACCAACAACGCAACATTCGTTTGCCTTTCCCATGTCAGCTCTGGGCTGAACACAGGCCGCAACCGACATCCTGATCCCTCCACATCTGCCTGCCAACGTCGCTGTGCAGCAAGTCCCTTCGGAACATTGGCACTCATCATGTCTGTCGGGCCTGCGACAAATCGCCATGCAGCCGACGAGGAGGCTCGAGCCGAAGTCGATGTGCTAAACTCGCGTCTAGAGAAGACAGCCCAATTGACAAAGAAGATTCAGGCATGCATGGGAAGGCTGGAATCTACGGGCAAGAGTGTGCGCGAGGTCGCTGGTCCCCTGAGCGGGGAGACGAAGAAGCTACAGATCCTAGGAAATAGTGCGTTTATTGCCATACCCACAGGAGATCACTTGTGGTCATTCCCCTTTCCGCCTCTCCATTGCAAGCTGGAAAACAACGACGAAGCATGCAATAGCGGCAGCTGACCAGTGACCTCCTCAACAGACATCGATGCCGTCCTCTCCGCAATCGAGCGCTTGCGTCAGCCGGCCGACAGCAAAAATGATGAGGAACAGATCATTCGTGCTGGCCCAGACAAGATCGGCTTGTCGAACTACCTGGCCTCCATCAAGCGTCTCAGCAAATCGCTAGCCGACATGCAGGCCTCCAATCTCCGCGCCAACCAGCAGACCATGTCGGAACTTACACGCTTGATTAAGTCTGGCAACTCCCAACTTGAGAGTCACTTCGATAAGTTGCTTCGGGGAGAAACACCTCGCTCAGTAGAACCGCTCCACTATATCACAAAGGATGTGCCGTTTCCTGTTCTGTCACAGGACAAGGTTACGCGTCTTGGCTTGGTCAACGCCTATATCTCCAACAATCACCGCCAGAACGGGGGTGCTGCCGCTCCTCAAGATTCTTCTACCGCCAAGATATACGCCGAAATCCGCGGGCCCTATCTGTCATCTACACTGGCAAATCTGGCCGCCGCGAGCGTAAACACGACTAAGAAGAAGAATCCCGACGCCATCTATCGCGCAGGCGCCAACGGAATTGGCACATACGCTCAGGCAATGGAGGGTCTGTTTTTGGCCGAATACGACAGCATCTGCAGCATATTCACCCGCGAAGACTGGGGCCCCCTATTCCAGGCCACATGCCAGGCCGCCATGGCTGAGTTGGCCCGCACGCTACGAGAATTGAACAATCACATCAAGTCTCACGTCCACACCGACTGCTACCTTGCCTATGAGATAACCGAAATCATGTCAGGCTTGTCAAGTAACCTCGAAACGCGTACTGGCGAGCTCAAATCCTCCCTTGCCGCAGCCCTTCGGCCCGTTCGTGAGACCGCCAAATTATCGCTGGGGGAGTTGCTAGAGGATACCAGGCGAAGAGTTACCGCCATGCAGACACTTCCTCAAGACGGCGCTCCGATATCCATAGTGTCCGAGACAATGCAGCGTCTACAGACCATGGTCGAGTTTTTGCGCCCTGTCTCCAGCATAATGTTCTCCTTGGGCGATGGTGGCTGGAAGTCCAGCGCTGCTACTGATGGACGGTCTACTGATGTGATACCGAGCCTGGCTTCTTTCGATATCGGCGCTGATGGCAAAGAAATCTTCGCACATTATTGCGCAGATACAGTTGACATGCTGATGTCATCACTTGACCAGAAAGCGAAGATGGTACTCAAGGGACGAGGCATCATCGGGGTGTTTCTCGCCAATAGTGTGGTCATCATTGAGCGGATGATTCGTGACTCAGATCTGGCCCCCTTGTTGGAGCAACGGATGGGCATGTTGGACCAGTGGCGCAAGAAGGCGACTTCCATGTACACGATGGACTGCAAGGAAGTTTCTACCCACTTGTTTGATGTTATCCACACGAGCAAGCAGCGACCAACGTCCGGGCAAGCTGATTCAGCCTCTATCCTCAAGGGCCTGAGCAGCAGGGACAAGGACAACATCAAGGGTAAGTTCCAGGCGTTTAACGCATCATTTGACGAGATGGTCAGCCGTCACAAGTCATATAACATGGAAAGAGAAGTACGCCAAATGTTTGCCAGGGACATCCAGCAAATGCTTGAGCCTTTGTACAACAGATTCTGGGACCGATACCATGAGGTCGACAAGGGCAAGGGCAAGCATGTGAAATACGACAAGGCTGGCATCGCCGCTGTATTCATGACCCTCTACTGAGAAGGGGCGTTCTTCGGTAGGGCCTACCTACCCAGTTGTTCGAGGTTTCTGCGCAGTTTGGGGCGTCTGTTTACTTGGGCTTTCTTTGGTGGGAGGGCTTGGCGTTCTGGATGCGGATACCAACTCATAGTTTGGCGGGCCAGATCTATCCTACAAAGTCCTGACATACGCTCGTCTAGAGTACGGACATGAGCTCTATCAATGTTTCTGATATCAACAATAATCAAGTGTCTGTTGGGGACAGCATTCTCAAGCAGACCCAGCAATTGACTTTGAATTCATCTGGTTTCGTGTGTGTGTGTGTGTGTTCCATCACTTGAAGACACAAATTGGCAACTGGCATCGGCAAAGGTTTACTTGCAGGGTGATCTTATGGATCTCGTCGACCGTAAGGATCGGCGCCTAGCTATCGATGAGGTTTTGTCTTTTTAAATAGCAGATCCACGCGCTTGGATCTGTCCCAAACAACGACTCCGTCGCTCCGTCGCTTGAACCAAAGAATTCTATGCTGCGGAATGAATTCTTCATGAGTCTGCTCGCTCTTCCACTCCGCCAAAGCCTTCTCCTGTGCCCCTAGAAATCTATCTTCATAACCGACGACGAAGTCGTTTCCGTCTATGTCTGCGTCCCATCTCAGTCTGTTGAGAACATCCAGAGCTGTTCTGAACTTGCCCGCACCCTCGGGTTTGGGCACGACCGTTGAGCGTGGCTGGTTTGTGGCCGCCTTCGCCCTCTCCTTCTTACCCAGCTTTCCCAGCGGTAGGCCCAAAACCGAAAGATCCTCCTCGTCTTTCTCGTCTTCCTCCTCGTTCGAGTCTGAATCGTCATCGCCGTCGACGTAGTCGCCCCACTCTCGATTGTCCAGCCTGAGATCGCCCAGCTCGGTGCGTTTGACAAGAGTCGCACTGAACCAGGAAGTCGTCGCATCGTAGTATTTTTCATCGCCGTGAATATGTTCTTCGAATTGATGCAGCACGGCTTGCAGGTTGCTGTGCGTCGTGGTCAGGGTTTCCTTTTCCGGCCTCTCATCCTCGCCTATCCATTCTATGCCGACAAGGTACGAGCCTTGATATTCGCTTTGTTGGCACTGTGAGTTGGGTGTCGCCGCGTCGACGAATCTCGCAGGCCAAATTCTCGGAGCAAGCTCCGGGACCTTCCTGTTGATATCTACATCATGGTCAGAAAACGGCTGCTAGGGATCTGTACAATCATGAGATGGCTTACCGACGAGGAGTGATGCGCAACGGGACTCGAGCCAACCAATAAGCCGACTCCCACGTTCCAGCGACCCTCCCCAGTAGTGAATGCGGAGGTTCACGAACGTTTTGAACGAGGAAAGGAAGCTTGCGGCGCCTTGTGATAAGTCCTTTTTCGCGATCATGCCAGGTGCCGAAAGAATAGACTGCCAGGTTGCGCCCTCCGTGAATTTGGCGTTGGCTTGGCGTAGCTCCGTCGAGATGATCTTGACCGTGGGAACAGAAGCAATGAGTGCGGTGTTCAGTGTCGGCGAATGCCATCCAAGAAGGCACATGGCTTCTCTGGGCGTCCGGTGATACCGTAGCTGCTTGTGGAAGAATGGATCGAAGACAATGTCGTTCTTCCAGTCGAAGTGCGCATAGTGGTCGAAGAAGGTAGCGATGACGTCGGCAGTCGAAACTGTACCCATGCCATGTAGGAGCATTTTGCACACCCTAACCAACATAACAGACAAGTGAACGCCGCCAAGGTATCCGAACTTAGCTGCGTAGATCCCGTTCGCCTTGGCCCAAGTCTTGATCACTTGATAACAGACGCGAAACTGAGCAAAATCCGGGACAGACCTAGCAATGTAGTACAAGTCCCTAGCCGGCTTCAATTTCAAGAGCGTCTGGGTTGGCAAGCTGAAAGCTGGATCAGATGGGGGACGCTTTAGCAAGTCTGGCCACTGGTTGGCAACGCTCGCTGCCTGACAATATTGGAGATCGCATCTCAGCCCAAGGACCTCGATCTCGAGCATAGTGCCGGTTTTTGCCTTCACCTTCCGCAGTATCCAAACACCTTCTCCGACCGACTTTCTCAGACGTTGCCTGGCAAGAGTGAAGAAGACGCGAGGACTGATTGATCCGATGCAGAGGCAGTCGATATCGGACGATTTCGACCATACGCCAAGACCATACGATCCGACAGGAACTAGTACAAGGGCCGGTTGACCACGCGACCGCTCCACATTCGTCTGTTCGTTCTCCCAAAGAATCTTTCGTAGCAGCGCTAGGGCCTGTTTCCGGGTACACTCATCTTTCTCTGCCGGGATAACATCGAGAAGCTCCAAAGTCTGCTTTAGAGCGGCGACATCAGACAGAGATCCAGGTGCCCGTTTAGCCTCGACAGGGACGACTCGAGCACTGGTGCTGGAGCCATCTTTCAGTAAAGAACGCCGTAAAAGACAGCGAATACCCCAATGATCGCTTGCGTAAAGGGGCCCACCTGGACTTTCGCCATCGCCAGTGAGGAAGCCAAACATGTTGAACCGAGAGATGTGAAAGGGACCGCCATTTCTCACTAGAATGCGGTCATATCTCTGTGGTCGGTTGTTCAGGCCGCTTCCGACCATTTTCACGGCCTGAGGGTTCGCTCTGGGGTCGAATGTGGCACCCTGTTCGCCTTCAAAACTGTCGTGGATATCGCCCTTGATATTGTCGCTGACGCCGGCCTCGACACGAGAGATAAACCACGTGTCCAGGAAGTTGGTCTCTGCCAGAGTTGCCTCGATTCCACGAAGAACATCCTCTGTCTGCACCGTAATGGAGCCGCGTTTCACTGCTGCGTCGATAGTGTAAGAAGAAGTGGCTATGTTGAAGTCTCCGGCCAGGATCCATTGGTTTGCTGCGTGATTACTCTTCAGATGGTTGAGGATCCGTTGCAATTCCCTGTCAACCACAGTCAGCTCCGCATTTCTGGACTCAGCGAAATAATCCATTACTTTTCTTTGGCAACGACCGCGCCATCTGTAAGGCCCTGACTCAGATGGCAGGTTGCCAAGACAAGGGGAAAGACTAGTTGCTGAGTATCATTGTGTAGGAGATCTTCGAACTGAAGAATGGCTGATCCTTTATGCTGTCTCTTCGAGGGCAGGTATTCCCACGAGAATGGTCCCCTGCTGAGCACAACAGTGTTGAGAATGTTGGGCAGGGGGCCAGCCTCCGGGTCATTTGGCGAACCCTCAGAGACGTAGAAATACGTTTTGCAGATGCGTTCATCTGCGAGCAGGAAGGCTAGAAAGTCGTCCGTCACCTCTTGGAGAACTACGATGTCCGCAATCGCATTTTCTGCGAGCAGATTTTCCACGATCAAGGAGTATCTGGTCCGGGATGGGGGATAATGAAACTCTGCTAGCACGTTCCAGCTAGCGACAATAAGACTCCCGTGTTGCTTGTTGTCGAAGATCTCTGGTTCGGATGGTTGGACCAGGCGTTTCCACGCCATGTCTGAACGGGAGAAATACCACGTTGGCCGCGGAATGGTTGGCGAAGGTGTATCCGAGCTAGAATTGGGCGCATGTCTGCAAATGCTAAAGGATGGGGAAACTAGGTCAATGGCACCCCATTGCCTCATTTGTCCAGAAGGACTGCGAACCAGGACTAAGAGCTGGTTAGCCTCCCAGGTTACGGCTGGTAGCCGACGAAGTTTGTCAAGCAAGAACTCGAATTTAGACGAAGGAGCTGCGTCTTCGCACTGAGCCATCGTAAGGTGCATATTGTAGGGCTCTGACCGGCTCTGGCCGATGGCCGCGAGTATGGTGCCTCGCAGCGATGTTAGCCGGGAGATATTCCCCTCATTCTCGTCACGCAAGAAGAGGGTGCTGCCATTTTTGTGGGAGAAAAAGCCCGGTGAATCAAGGCGGATAGGCAGGGGAGCGAGCTGGCCTGGGGCGGCACGGTCCTTCAGGCACGATACAATGGCATCACAAGCCTGATGCAGGACGCTACTCTCCGTGGATCTGACGAACGGATAGATGAGATTGACATGAGGGGGCCAGTTCGTGTAGGCCTTGTCGTTGTCAAAGCGAAGACGATTGATTGCCGTCCAATGCTCCTCTGGGGGGATGATACAGAGAGCTGTGGCGTGGCTTGCTGCTTGGGACTCCATGATACTAGGAGAGCTCTGCCGAACAGAGACCAGTGTATGACCGAGGGATATGGTGATGATTGTGCCTCGAGGTGCATAAATGTTCCGGACTGGGAATGCGATGCGGACAAGGTGTGAAAGAGACAATTAACGAAGGGAAGAGGTCTATGGAGCGCGAGATTGATGCTGGGTTGTGTGTAAAGATGAAGTGATTAGGGGACTGTGATCTTTAAGAGCCAACTCGCAAAGATGTTGATGTGTTGCTACAGAGAGTGCCCTTATAGATCCAGGGTCCATTCAGCCATGCTTAGTCTCAGACGGGCTACCCATGTATGTGTGCAAGCCAGAGCTTTTGTTGCATTGCAGAAGTTCTAGAAAGAAAACTTACTGCAGCGGTGGACTGCGGGGAAGCCCACGCGCAGAGGATGATGTACAATCGTGACATGGCCAGGCCGTATGCGTCAGAGCACGGCCCGCATAGTCTCGCTGCCATCCTCTTAACTACCTAGACAAGCCGGCTTGCGGGTTTGTGACTCACGGTATTGGGGGGCTTGTCCAAAAAAATATTGTGCTATGGAAGCGAGTTCGCCGGTGACTCAGTTGGAGTTGATGTAAACCTAAATGTGATGAGCACTGCCTCGAAATCCGCAGTGCGTTCCCAGTCCAGCGGTTGGGTCGTCGAGTCTCTTTGGACCCGTGCGCCCAGGTGAGACCAGCTGGCAGCGTCACAGACAGGTGCTTGAAATAGGTTCGGGGCCTTCGGTAGGTTGGCCGATCATTCCTGCACATTGTACTACTTCCTACCTTAGGTACCTACCTAGGTACGTTAATATGGGCTCTTCAATGACCTCTCTATCTATCCCTCCAGCTCGGCCTCATCTGGCATGTCTATCGCTTCAACTCCTCCCCAGTCAATTGAATCTTGACCCTTGCCCTCCATCAAAGCCTCCAGCTTATCCTCATTAGTCACGTATGCGCCGTTCTGTCTCTTTTGCGAGACTGCGTATCTGATCGAGTCCCGCCACTCCTACGAAGAGCATTAGCGAGCCCAGATAGGTAGGCAAGTTCTGTACACAGCGGCAAGTAGCAGGTTTGGGGGAAAGCTTACCCGCCACCAGACGTCTTCGCTTTGTACGGCGCATCTCCTTCCTTCATCACCGCTTTTTGCCGTCGCAAATGGCCAAACTGACTGCACCACTTCGTACTTGTGCTTTCCTGAGAAAAGCTTCTTCATTCTCGTCATGAACTTGTTTGCCTTCGGCTGGTTTTGCACCACCACCTTGGCGTGCGTTACGGGAAACGACACATGGAGCACTCCTTTGTACTGCGTCGCGGCCAACAGGGCGCGCAGTTGACCTTCGATCCACATCGTGTCCAAGTTTGCAACTACTCGATCAAGTGCTATGTTGCACTCTATTAGTTACCCAGTTCGACAAAGTAGATACGGTTTGGATAGAGTCCTCACCGAAACTTTTGACCTGCGCTGGATCTTCAACAAAGCGGCAGCACCACTCCTCAAGCTCTCTTTCGCCAACTTCGGGAATGACGTCTGGCTTTACTCCGCCCCTGTACGCCATCTCGCCCTCACTGACACAGCGAATGTACTGCATGCGCTTGCTCGTGTCATCCGGCACCAGCAATCCCATCAGATTGAGCTTGATGTCGAAGTCGACCTTGCGTCCTCGCGTCCCTTTCATGTGTATGAGAGGCTTGGGCGGGATGCTTGCCTGGGTCCTGATGAGGGCTAGAAGGGCGTCGGCGCTCGCTGACAGATGGTCTGACCTGGAAGAGAGAACGATACAGTCTGTCGACAGGCTGAAGTTCGGCGGTGAGTAGAGCTTGTAGTCTAGTCTTGGTAAGCCTGGGTAGTACATTGGTCCTGGACTTTCTCGAGCTCGGATCGAAACATTCGTTTCTGAGAAGTTGGATGGGCCAGAATAGGGCGGTGGGGTCAACGAGCTGGCATTGTCTGGTGTCACGTTGTCGTAGCTACGGCTGCGGGCTGCCAGCAAGCTTTTCTCTTGCACTAGAGATGTAGGTGATGGTGTAGATTCTGGCGTAGGTTGTATCGGTGCTGGCGCCGGTTGCGTTGAAGCCCTTGGGGCCGACGAAGCCGTAAATTTCGGAGGAGGAGGCAGAGGCGGCGTCGGCGTCGACGGGGTCACCGTTGAAGGCGGCAACGGTAAGGGGGGCAGCATAGACTCGTCAACGGTCGTCATTCTGGCAGGCGCGTCTCCGAGTACTTGATCATGCGGTGGGTGAAATGCCACATGCAACGTGTTTAGTTTGAATTCAAGCCGAATCTCGAAAGGCGGGGGGGCGGCGGCGGCGGCGGCACGGCGAGGCCAGAATTGAGAAGAGCTCAACTTTACTCGCACTGGAGGCAAGATAATTCAAGGTGCTTTATTAAGTATCTTTGCGCGGCTGTCTAGGCCAGGGGCAAACGGCTTATTAAAAGCCAATGTTTTCGAGACCAGCCTCCATGGCTCCGAAGGTATGGATTCAGCTTACGCTCATGGCTTGCACTGGGTGCCTTGAAGGCAGAGATCTCCATGCCTCTCTAGGCACCATCAATTTCAGCCCCGCGGCGCAGCGTTCCCTTGCTCGCTCCCCATCTGCACCTAGCCACTTACGGCAAATGGCGTCGGCCGCTCGAGGATCGCCATCCTGGACACGTTTGCTGAGCCAAACCAATCCCGAGGCAACGAACTGCCCATGCCGTTAGTGCATTTGTCTTGGGGCGCAAATATTGTGCTTCATGTTCATAAGCCGTGATTGCCGCGACCCACGACGCAACAGGAGAAGTCGAAACGCCCATCAACATTGAGTGTTTAGACTGCATGGTCTTTTGCCATTTGTCTACTTGCACTACCTGTCCGTATGGTTAATTTGATGAGAGGGACGGAGCGCCGCAGTCCTGCCCTACATAATGCTTCCATCTCTCATGACCCAACGCCAAAATAATGTCCCAAAAACCGTGATGTGCTACTGCGAAGCCCTCTCAATCCTGTTGCCGCGATGCCATGCTCGAATCCTCAACGCCCACTCCGTCGAATCGCTAATACATCCATCATACAGTCGTTCAAGAATTGTCTTGTGCTGCCCAGCCAGAGCAACTGGTGGATTGCAAATCAAACAAGCTGAAAGCCTTCGTCCTCCGCGGCGGACATATGCTCCTGACGGAGGTTCTGACGCGCTTTGCGACCCTTCAGAACTTGACCGTTCTCACTGAGAATCTCATACTCCTTCTCGACCATTCGTTCCGTCTCACGGCCTGAGGTCTTGATGAAGACGTCGAGCGTCAGGGGGCGATTGGGGCTCTCTGTCTTATCGAAACTGTACTTCCAATCTTCTGAAGCAGCAAGGTTCTTCCAGCCGCCCTGAGAAGGGGCAAGGTCCATGAGAGATTGGCTGAGGGGATCCTTGATTTGCTCCTTGGCCTGCAGCGCCGAGTTGAGACGGCCCTGGTGAGGCGCCCAGTGCGATCGCCCTTTCATCACATTGTTCTGCATCTTCTTGAAGTGGGAACTATCTCTAGTGTCAGCGACATCTCGGTTCGGGATCTAGCAAAAGAACGTACATCTCGCTATTCTTGCCTCTGGGACGAGTCTTGGCGCGCTGTTGCTCAGTGCCTCCAATAGCTTCGAGGGTGGCCCAGTCTAATCGGCAGCCTGTGAGAGGACGAGCTCCGTTAGACCACTTGGACTGGGAATCCTTGGTCCTCTTGTAGTCCTGGTGTGCGCTCCGGAGATCTCGCTCGTACTGAGCCTGGACATCGGTCATGGCAGCCATGATGCTTGTATATGTTCGAATTTGTACCGGAAGGTTCTGTAACGTGGCGTCGCCGGTCGCGTTTCTATGGCGAAGGGGCGGGCAGGTTCGAAGAGTGTAAACCTAAGTCGACAAAGCTTATGTTCTCTGTCGATAGCAATAATAGTCTGGGCGATTTGCTCAACACGCAGAATCGAGACACGGGTTGGTGCGGATAGTTGCTGGGAGAGAGATGACGGGAGATATAAGAGAGGTAGCCGACGGAATCTCTGAGGTTATGCCCGTTTCGGTGCTCGGACTGACTTTGGAAGCAAGGCGGAGGCTAAGGCAAGGAAGGCGTGGTGCTGGTGGTGCTGGGTAGCAGGAGAGGTAACCGAGGCTTATGAGGTAATCGCTGTGTTGGTATTGGGGCAGTAGATGCCGGGTGAGTCACCGGGCTGAAGGTTGCCGGAGATTGCAGAACGCGAGGCCAAAAACGAAAGAGGCGCGGATGCGGGGGAGGTTACGAAAAAGGGAAACCGAGAGCAAAATAGAGCGAGATCGAAAGAAGGACGAGTATATGAGTTTGCACAGCACTTGTTGGCGCAAGCAGTTTGATGATGAGGTGGATGTTAGGCGAGTGATGTGGTTAGAATCAAAGACATACAAGAGTACAGGGTTGGGGCAATATGAATGTTGATGAGGTAGTCGAGGAACAAAGGCAAGACGAGTCAGAAGACGAAGGCCGGGGTTGCGGGATTCCTTGGGTATATACCTTGAGACCAGATGGCTCAGGTATTCTTACGTTATCAAGGCGAGTTCTGGTCACAAGGGAAAGTGGCACGGGAGGCTAACAAACCGGGCTGAGGCCTGGGACGGGACGAGACGAAGGAAGTCGAGGACGGAAATCGAGAACGAGGAACGAGGGAGAAGGAAGATAGTTGTGACGAAATGCGACGAGAGCGAGCTGCTTATCTCCCGGGTTGTCTCGGGTCGCTTGCTTAGGCATCTCACCGCACCCAGGCATGACCTGGGCTTTCGTGCTTTCCATCGTACCTAGAAGGATGGCAGCGGGCTTATCGTCTCGGCTCAGCGGGCATGCGGGCGATAAGAAGACCGATAGGTGAGGTAGGTGGTTGTGATGCAGCATGATAAAGCTTGGGGCGTGGCTAGAGACACTGTCGGAGATAGGTTGGAGGGGTGTGTGCATATGGCACACGCAGCACGGTGCTGGCGGTCCTCCTGCACACTGAAGATGCTGCAGAACATGCTGCAGCTGGTCCTGTTTTTGGCCGAAATGAGTCGAATCCTCCAATCAAATCAGCTGGGCAAGCCGGGGAGGGGGGAACAGGGCGTAATTGGGCAAGTGCGACTGGTAACAACTGCATGCAGCTGCGTTTGGCTGCGGTCTGCGGTCTGGAATCACCGAATCAGTCAGTCAGTCATCAAGGATGAACCAGTCACGTCGCCGCCCGCCAAAGTGATGTCATCCATGCACTGCCCAGTCAAAGTCGACACGAGCGTCAGCAGCGCCAGCGTCAGCGCCGACTCCCGGCGCATTCAAGTGCCTTCCTGACGAGTACCCAGAGGGCGCAGGGCGTCTGCCGTTTTCCCATCTTAGCCCCTGACCGAGACACACGCGTGGGCTCGCCGATGACGATGGGTCGACCATCTACCACGACATCCGGCCTGCTGCTGCCTTTCCGTCAGCTGGCAACTCTTTGCCCACCTGACAGACTGTTCTGCTGGGCACGGTAGGTAGTAGATGCCCCCCATCCCACCATCTACTACTGGTTAGGCACATACTGGTCAGTCATATGGCCTTTCTCAGCCGCTCTTTTTCCTTCTCAACCCAAGGCTTTCCGACCTGCGCTGCGTTTCTGCCATCGGAGTCCCTTTCGGGTTTTGACAGACGTTATTGGTCTTACGTTTTCGTCATTTATGACGTCTGATACCAGAAGCATGCCTGGCTGGTTGGCCCTCGCGCCCTCAATCCGTGAAACACAAAGACACATAGTCGCTTACGTGATGCACTTTTTCTGTGATGGGCTACATATGTAGGTAGGATCACATGACCATAATCGGCCGCCAACGAGCCAGAAGCAGATCCAAGCACAGCCGTGCTGTTCTTCTGTCTTACCCTCGAATGACCTTAAGTGCGGTCCGGGCTTCATCGGTTCCTGGGCCGTCTGCACTTCCCAGGGCAGGCAGCGGTGCTGCCGCTCCCGGGCCCCAGTTCCAAGTCCCAAGCCCACGATGCGACGCATTGATCACTCTTCGTCTTGGCAACCACACTCCCGAGTCCCGTCTCTCCTGTGGAGGAACCTACGCCAGGAACCCCCCCCATTGCATTGCATGCAGTACCACTTTCGCCGTCAAGCAGGTCTCTTTACCACAACGCACTGCCGCTGGTGCTTTGAGACCAAGGCGGCGGTCGACGGTCGACAGTGCCCTCCCGTCACATTTACGGGAACCATCCGGTTGAACAGACAACCAACACGTTGGATCCCTGGGCCAAACCACAACTTGGGGTCGACACTGCTCACATCGTGGATACCTCAGCAACATTCAGTCTAGCCCATGAATAGTTCAAACTCCATCATACTTCACAGCCCATCCTTCCTGCAGCCACCTATAGCTCTCCCGTCACTTTTTTTTTGCGTTGCCGCCGCCAGAACTCTCGTCCTCCTCTGCCGCAACTCTCCTGATCCGCCTGCACGATTCAGGTCGCTCAATCTAGGGTTTTGAACGAGCATCGAATGTCGATGTAGCATCGCTGGCTTGGCAACCATGGAAGGTCTTCGCCAAAACAACATCCACCAAGTGATGCTTCACGAACAGCTTCGGGCCCGATGCGACCTTCCAAGTATTCATGTGAGTGAGTCACTTCCTCCAATGTCACGTTGTCTAGTCAATGGCCTCACAGCACTTGCGTTCTGCTATGAACGAGCCGCAGCGGACACTCGAAGCCATCGAGTGATCAGGACACCAGTCACCCGTCCATACCGCCAGGATGGACTCGCGCTATGGCGGTGATGGCATCCGCCATTCGTACGTTTGTTGCTACAGGCCAAACCTGCGCGGGCACTAAGACACGCCGAATATTGTTGACAACCAGTCCATGGCCCCGATAAAGGTACGAATAGGACTGCCTGCGGAGTATAGCGAGCAGACTAACAGGGCGCAGTCGCCCAGCAGCCCAGGAAGTGACCACCGGCGCACGACGGAGGAAACGGTAGCATGTTGCGAACTCATTGACGCATATTCCATCATTAAGCCTATCAAGCTGACTGGATCTCTGTAGACGATGGTGTACCTGGGAATAAAAAACTGTGGCGCGCCATCCCCGACGGCCCCCGTCTACATCTCTTCAAAAGCCTGTGTGAAGCGACGGCTGGGATCGCTCTTTGTGTCGTAACTCTCGCTGGGATTCATGGGCACAGCTAGGCCTGGATGCCAGGAGAAAGAAGATGGCCTTCGACGGCTAAACTCGTTTCCCAGATTTACCGCACCTTTGCACTAACCCGTCAAGTGTGGGGGACGTGGCTAATTTCATGTTTATTTTTGCAACCGATCCAGGCACTTGGCTTAGCTGAGGAAAGCTACGACGCTAGAATGCACATCTTCACTTGTTTCATGTTCCTCTAGTGAGCGATAAAGGGGGCATCAGAAAAGTTTGTGTGTCACCTCGACCTTCATGATGAAAATGGCTTCACTCATCAGGCCAGCCAAAAGGGGTATCACCCGAAGATCCATTGGATAGTTGCAGCACACAAGTTGAAGCACGCGTTCAAGAAAGCGTTGGCAGCGCTCACCTGATGGCGGCGGTCTTGTCTTGCTTGTTCAGCGTGGACCGCATATGGCTAGCCGCAATAGGACGATGCACCAAAACCTCATCTCCTTTTGCCACACCTCGTGTTGTCTTGTTTCGAGTTGCGTTGGATGAAAGATTCAACGACTTGGCCCGCTCTTCTTTCATTGACTGTCCTTTCACGCTTTTCCTAAGCCGACATTTTCTCGACTTCTACAGACCCCTAAAACCGCGAACCTAACCTTCTCCTTCTGACAGACAAAGACGAAGGGCCGGTTTTTTCCCCCCTCCAACACATACTCGATGGCCCTTTGTGTATCTCTCTGACCACATGGCGGAACTGTTTGTCTCAAAGCCACTACCAAGTATTCGGGCCATCAAGCCACAACGCCCTTCTTCGTCAATTAGCCATGTGGGATTTTTTGTTCGCTTGGCAGGACGTTCGTCTCCACAACGCTTCTTCATCGGGGTGGGGACAACACTCAACGTCCAGGTCGTGAGGCGGTCTTTAGCGTTCTCACGAATCCTACGTAGCAGTTTAAGCTGGCCTCCATGCTTTGTCCAACGCCAAGGACCCATAATGCTCCTCCTCTACACCTGAGTTAGTATGGCATGGCACTGCGTCTGAGCCATCTACCAACTGCTTACCCGTCAGGTAGCTGAACAAGTGTTCGATGCTACACCAGAGGTGAAGGCCCTGCGAAGGATCCGGCTCTGCCACTAAAGCAGGCCAGTAAGATATCAGCACCAAGGCACAATATATAGATATATAAACCATCTCGTCTCCTCCCTGATACTAGGAAATACTCCATCACTCTCAACATCATCGTCGGCTTTGACCCCTAGTCTTTCTTTCTACTCCTCACCCGAGGAGTGCCTTTCTTTCCCACTAGACACACCAACTTGGCTGTACATCATCAAAATGTCTTCTACCGTGCTACGCCTTCTGGGCCTTGCCGGAGCTGCCCAGGCGGCATGCTCCAACCTTGTTATCGATAACTTCTCACGATCTACCGTCTCCGGCAGTAACAACCTCGATGCGTGGACCAGCGAAGATACTTCCATGTCAAAGGCCGCCATCAGCAAGGGCATCCTTTCGTTTACTCCAAAGACAGACAGTTCCTCCTACTACTACGAGACTCTCGGCTGCGTCAAGGCGACCACCCAAGGCTATAATGCCCTCTCTTTGACGGTCAAGGGACCTAAAGATGCCTCCATGATGCTGGAGATACAAACCAAGGCATCTTGTGCAAATGACAACTACAACAGCCAATGGGTCCAGATCAACGGGTTGACTGGCTCGACCCAAAACATCTCTATCGCGCTATCCTCCTTCACAAACGCCAACTTGGACGCAGTCTCAGCCTTCGTCTGGTCAACCTATTCAAAGTTTGACAATTATCAGTTCAGCAATCTCCAGTTCACCTGCAGCGGCGGATCGAATCCCTCCATTTCGACTGCCCCAGCCACTAACACCACTGTTGGTTCTGTGTCGACTTCTCGCTCTGTTGCGGTTTCGTCTTCAGCAAGCACGGCGTCACCCACTGCTCGCGCTTCCTCTGGTACAACCTCATCTTTCGCCACCTTGGTACGATCGCCAAGCGCCACGACCATGTCAGTTGTCCAAACGGGCCCATCATCTCGTACGTCTGCTTCCTCATCCCGCCAAATCAAATCTCCTTCAAGCTCTCGTACATCGAACGCTTCTTCGTCAACCTCGCGCGCAGCCCCTTCGAGATCGATGTCTCTAACTTCCGTCTCAGTCTCTGCTGTCCCAACTGCGTCCGGGTCATCGAGCATTCGCTCTTCGATTGTATTTAGTTCCGTTGCCGCCCAATCTTCGCCGGTATCCTCGAGCTGCAGTAATCTCTTGATTGACGACTGGGCCTCGCAATCGCGACTGACATTTCTTTACTACAACGCCATGTTACAGCCCAGTAGTGACGATAGCACGATGAAAGAGATCACTGTCTCGGGAAATAGGGTCACGCTGAAGCCCAACGGTGGGGATTCCTACTTCTACAGCAAGGTTGCCTGCACCAACACACAGGTGAATGGATATGGCGGTATTTCCTTGCGCATCAAGGCCAAGGCCGGCACAACCTTATCCATCCAGCTGGCCTCGTCACCAACGTGCGGGGAGGACTCTGCCTTCGCTACCAAGACATCAAAGGAACTCGGGTGGACATTCAACGGCCAAGAGAAGCTCTACAGCATCCCCTTTTCCAAGTTTTCGGGTGCCGACCTATCCAAGATGACAACGATTCTCTTTGGTTCGTTGTCCTCGGATGTGACTTTCGGCCCGATGGCTTTCTACTGCGGCAACACACCATCTGAGTATATTATCGCGACTCAACCAACCGACACTGCTGCTGTCTCAACCGTCCCTGCCCCGAGCAGTACTGGCTCGGTCAAGATTGTTGATAATTTCTCAAAGAAGGACTCCAACTCTCTTGGCTACTGGCATGGAGGTGATGTCGATACTGCTCTCACCTGGGGCACGAACAGGGTCACCATCAAGGCGCCAGATGCCGACTTCTCCTTCTACACGCAGCTCTCCGATAAGTGTGCCGACATGACCAGCTATGATGGTTCTTATCTCCATGTGGCCTACTCTGGGAGCAATAAGTTCTCGATTGCTATGCAACAGCACAACCAAGCTTGCGACGAGACTGCCTCACCCTTCCCTGAGACATGGGATTCTCTTGAGGCTGCACGTTACGCAACTGGCAACGATATCTACATTCCCATCTCGCATTTCAACATCCAGCGGAAGCGTGCGATAGGTATCGCTTTCAAGGGTTTCTATACCAACGAAGCTGTCACCTTGACAAAGGTTGAGATCGTCCCGTCCGTCCCAGCCAAGGTTTTGATCCCAGAGAAGTTGCCGTCTGGGAATCTCATCTTTGCGTGCAAGCGTCCCAACTCGATCGCCTTTGCTATTGATGATGGCGACCCGAAGTTCGCCCAGGAGGTCATGGAAGTTATCAAGTCGGAGAACATCAAAGTAACCTTCTTCACGGTCGGTGCACCCCTGCGGGACTCCAGCACCAATCTGAGTGCCATCTACAAAGACATGATGAGCCAGGGCCACCAGATCGCTCTTCACAGCTATACGCACCCTCGTATGGAGGGCCTGCCTAACAATGACGCGATATCTTGGGAGTACGACCAGGACATCAAGGCTGTTCAGGACATGTTCGGCATCACTACGAAGTATTTCCGACCTCCCTTCGGTAACGAAGGTGCTCGCATGCGTCAGCAACTCGTCCGATCCACGAAGGACGACAACCCTTACATCGTCAACTGGAACATTGACGTCGAGGATTGGCTCTACGCTCAGTCGGACACTCCCGAGAAGCAACTGGACTCTTTCCAGCGCGACCTGGACAAGGGCGGCTCCCTGGTAGTCATGCACTACTTGTACCCCAGCACCGTCTCCTACTTGAGGACATTCATTCAGAAGGCGAAGGCAACTGGGAAACAACTGATGAGAGTTGATCAGTGTATGATGGATCCTAATGCCCCGCCTTTGTAGGGCTATACTTGTTCACTCACTATTATCATGATATGGTTTGATTGGAGGAAGAGGTTTACCCTGTTTTACTTGGAGCGACATTTCAACGCATATCGTACATAACATTTCTTCCATCCACCTGTTTAATACCACTTCACTGTTCATCAAAGGTATTCATCTGGTTATGCGTCTTTCTACCATTCCACGATCCCGTTTCCCGCAAACGATCAAGTATTTGCGATATTCCGGGACACGAATGTGCCCTATAATCTCTTCAGCTCGCACCACGGATTCCAATGAATGCCTGTTCTCCCTTTTCCTAGCCTCCAGACGGTAGGAAGCCCTTGGGCCCTCGACAGCGCCTCCGAAAATACAGTATCTAGCTATGTATCTTGTCATCTGGCGGCACTTTCATTTGTGCAGGCACCAACTCCTATCCCGACCGGCTTCGAAAGGGGAACCTAATTGGTATCATTGCCTGCAGACTGGTCTCGGTCGATGAAAGAGAAGAAGTGGCCCGCTATCGCCTGGACCAGGTTCTTGCAAAGACATGCCTGGACGAAAAGTAAGTCAATATGCATCTCCCAACTTCCTATATGATGGAGTCGTTGACGCGCTATTCAATGTGTGAATGCCCAATCCTCAATGATCACGAACACGTCACAGTCGCGAAGATATCCCAGTATATGACTCATCGCAATACAGCTGTTCCATATTAATCGTGAAAGTTTGCTTCATCCTAGAAACCGCCATGTGGCTGGTTAGAGATGGTTCTTTGCATTTCTAATGCTTAACTCAAGACCCGCGTGTCTACAGACCCATCGATTATGGCCAAGAGTATGCAAATGCTGATCCACATGCCGTTTTCTGGCACTCTTCTCGTTCCGTCGCCACTGTTCCGCTCAGATCCCTTTCAAAGACTGTCACCCTGGTCTTGATTCTTCGTGGCTTTGCTCCAATCCAGTCCTTCCGATACCATGTCAGAATGAATTCTCCCGTCATCTTGTGCGGTCTCCCTCTCCATGTCCCTACAGACTTCAATGGTATATTGCATGAGCTGGGAACAGGTGACTGGCTGACCGCCTCGACTCCTCTCCTCGGAGAACACCTGAACCTTTTCCATGCAATGCTGAATGATCCGCTGGGGTCCGATCTGATACAGGAGCCACATATTCTCCAGGCTTGCCGCCAGATGGTCTTCTTCTTCCATGTAGATGCAATCAAACCCCCACGTGACAAGTATACCTATCGTAGTAGACTTGGCGCATTTCATCGCCAAGACCTCGAGGCCTTGTTCCTTTCTCATCTCAGAGAGTCGGTCAATCAAAGTGTTGACAATCTTGGATTTGTGAGTTGAAGTTTGGTGGTTGACCGTGACATCATCCTCATTGAGCTCGTTGGCCAGTTTGACGTTGTGTGACTCGGTATTATCCGATCCGTGCTTGAACATGGTGACAGTCTCGCGGTGCTTTTTTTTGATGCGCTTGACAACTTGGAATGCGTCCCTGTCGTGGTCTTTGAATGCCTTGGTGTGGGCGTCGAGTATGTCCATGAATGGTCGCACACAATTCCAAGACCTGCTTCTCTGCATGTGCCAATGTTTTCCAATAGTTGTCGGCGAGCTTTGATGCGATCATATCGGTGTTGCGCTTGACCAACCGCTCATTGCAGATGACGTCTTCTCCGACCTCATCCACTACTTGCCTGTCCAAGGCTTCCCTGAGCTGGGCGGCAACTTGATTCCATCGATTTCCGGTTTTTCTCTCGGTTTCATGCATATTCCTCACGAAATTTTCAGCGGTATCGATGTCAAGGAGTGGGTGCAGTCCGAGAGACTTCGTGAGGAGAAGGTGGTGGCTCACTTGAAAGAAGAGAAGACCAATCTCTCTGGAAATGTTCTGGTTATAGTAAGCAGTCATTTTTTTCGTTCTTTCTTGGGCATCGAAAAAAAGGTCGTCGATATCAGCCACCAGAAGAGTTTGGCCCTTCAGGACGAAACGTTCACAGATGATTGCCCGAAGATGCTGATGACGATGGCATATCTGGCGAGCGACAGTGCAAGTGATCTTGGCTTCCAATGTACGAGAAAGCCGACGGTCAGCGAGAAGAGCTTCGATGTCTTGACGAGGCATCGGTGCCATGAATTCGTTCTTGATCTGCTTCACCCGGTCTCTTATCATCATAACTTCTTCTCGCTTCATTTGAGCTGTTACGGTCAGCTATCCGATAGTAGGGTCTGCTAACAGAAGCTGAGGATTGAGACGTAATAACAGTATATAGGGTCGTAGTCGTAGTCGTAGGTTGTAGGCTATAGTAGATTAGGTTTTTAGAGATTAAAGTGATTAGTCTTAGGCTTAATAAGTAATTCGTAGTAAAAATAAACTAAAAGTATCTATAAGGATAAATACTAAGTTAATTACTAAAGAGCTATAAAAGTCTAACTATAAATTAAACTTAAAGTTATACTATATATAAGTCCTACTACTTAGATAGTCCTACTATCTATAAGTACTATTCTCTATATTATTATAAACGTTTATTCTAGAAGTAGGATAAATATTTATTTTAGTATCTACTAAGCGTTTATTATAGATCTTTTATTTATACTTATTCTTTATTATTATATAACTTATACTATAGTTCTTTTATTCTTAAGTAAGTCCTTATTATTCTTATAATTTTATAGTATAAATATCTTATTCTAGCTACTTAACGCTTAAGTAAGTTAGTTAACTATTATCCTTATATATAGGTTATAATATTAAGTCCTTGTGACGGCAGGCTCACAAGTGATGGCTATCGCGCAATAAGTGCTAACCTGGATCAATTGACATTGAGTTGCAGAAGGAAAAAGTCGGAAGTGGGGGCGCAGGCGCGCGAGGGCTCTATGGGCGCGCCCAGCGTGCTCACTACAGGTCACGTGCCTGGGCACGTGACGCGCTCTGAGGCAGGCACGGCGCTAGTGCCGTGACAGTCCTCTCTTTAAAAATCTTATTTTTAAAACCTAATATAAGTAGGTTATTAGTCTTAAGTTAGAGATCTATTAATTATACTTCCTATTTTAATTATGATACTAATACTATATTAGGTTATATTAAAAAATTAAAATCTTCTAATACTTTAACTTATTATTATTTATTTTAAATTCTTTAATTCCTTAATAAGGGTATTAAAAATGAAATACCTTATTTAAATTATTATTTATATAGTATATACTATTTACTTCTTCTAGATTTTAATATCTATAGGACCTACTATTATTTAAGTATTCCTTATAATACTTCTAAAGATATAATCTATACTTATAGGTCTTTTAGTTATTATTATATAATTCTTTACTAACTTAGTAGTTAGTAAGTTATTTAGTAGTAGAATTAAACTATTTAGATTAAGTAAAAGTAGTAGAAGAAGTAAAGTTTTATAAAAAAGCTACTATTTTATAGTAAAAAGCTAAAGCTTATTAAAAAACCTAGTTAGAGCTAAATAAATCACTAGTAAAGTTAAAGTAGTTATAAGAATAGAAATAAATAGTATTTAAGAAAAATAAAGTAGCTATTACTAAATCTCTAGAGGATTTATTAGATTCTATACTAGAGGTATAGTTAATAAGTACTTCTAACGTTTTAGACTTTAATATAATCCTAAGTAGCTAGAATCTATATACCCTAAATTTCTTATCTAAGGAGTCTTAGTTATACTTTAGTATTCCTAAGTAAATAAACGTTTTTTCTATTTATACTAAGTAAAGTTATCTTTTAAGTTATATCTATACTAATAAAAGTTATATCTTTTATTTCCTAGCTTCCTTTCTTACTTACTATATTTCTTATTATATTTATTTATTTTCTTTTATAAAGTTTATTTTATATTCTCTAAGCTCTTTAAAGGTTATAAGTAGACTTAGCTTATTTTAGAGATTAATATAGTTAAGTGTTTTAATATATTTATTAATCTTTTCTTAATAGTTAAATAAGTTATTATTAAGTTCCTATATATTTTCTTTATATTTATAACTTTTCTATTTAATAAGGTATTTTTACTTATTATCTCTATATTAGTAGTTAAGTAGTCTCTTTACTTTATATTTTAGTTTATTATCTTCTATAATAATAACGTTACTTATTTATAATCCTTATAGAGCTAGTTTAAGAAATAAAATATAAAATATTAAATAATACTTTATGGTTTCTAGGAGTTTAAGTTTATAGTTAACTAGTAAAATAACTTATAAAATTTTAAAACATTTAAGTTTTTTATAGTTAAGTTTATTATTTAGTTATTTTATTTTAATATTTTACTATATAAGATAAGCGCTATTTCCCTCTTTTAAAGTTAGTCCTTTAATCCTTTATTTATTACTAAACTTAGTTATTCTTTATTATATAAATTTAAGTTCTTTTTATATATTTTCCTAGATATTTTTAATTTATTATACTAAAGTAATAGTTTTTATTATAGCTAAGCTTATTTAAAGTTCTCTATAAGTAGTAAATTTAAATTTATAGTTAAATAAAAAGAAGACTTCTTAATACTTTCTCTTATTATACTATTATAAGTAAACTAAGTTATTAGTAATAATATAACTTAATTATCTTAGTTATAGTTAATATAAATATAGAAGTAAGTTTTAAAGATTTAGTTAATTTATTCTATCTATCTATTAATCTATAAGTAAAATATAGTAGATATTAATTATTTAATACCTAAGTATAATATAATTAACTTCTAAAAGTTAGAAGTAAAAATCTTATCTCTATTTAATATAATTTCCTTAAATATTCTATAGTTAGTAATAATATACTTAAGAAATATATAGGTATATTTTTTAGTATTACTTACTTCTTTATATAAGATAAAATAAGTATACTTTATAAGTTAGTCTATAATAATAAGAATACTAATATAGTATACTCTTATAAGAAGTTCTTAAGACTTTAGTAGTTTAATAATAAAGTTAAGTAATATAGATTATTAAGTAGTTTATAGTATAAGTAAAAGTTATAGTATACTATAAAGTTAATATTAAGTAGGTTTACTTTTAAAGTAAACCTTATAATCCTTAATTACTTTTACTATATATTCTCTAGTAACCTTTTCTCTATATTATTATTATAGTTATTTTTAGGTTTTTATAATTCCTTAGTAATTATATATAAAGTAAGCGTAAAACTCTATAATTACTTTATTATCTAGCTTGCTAAGTAAACTAGTATTAGATTATCTAGCTATTATTAAGAGTTTAGTTATTAGTACTAAGTCTCCTTTATTATCTTTCTTAAGAATTACTTAAGTTTCTTTAAGTATTAGGACGTTATAGTTTAGTTTTTAGCTAAGAACGTTAGCTTTACTATTATCTAACCCTTTTTAATATATAATTTAAAAGTTAAATCTAAATAGGAATTCTAACTATTATATTTATTATTTTTCTAGTACTTTTAAAGTTATAAAGTATATAAGATTCTTATAGTCTAAGTATATAAATACTTTATAGATAGTTCTTAAGAACTTAGGTCTCTATTTTTTAAAAGCTTTAATAATTACTATAAGTTCTTTATTATAAATTTTATAGTTAAGTTTTAGTCCTTTAAATTTCTTAGAAAAGAAAGTA
Organism: Colletotrichum sp. SAR11_59; assembly: GCA_025328345.1. NCBI lineage: Eukaryota > Fungi > Ascomycota > Sordariomycetes > Glomerellales > Glomerellaceae > Colletotrichum > Colletotrichum sp. SAR11_59. The sequence goes on along the minus strand of JAKMXC010000098.1, from coordinate 1,244 downwards.
TAAGGATATTTATATCCTTTTAAGTCTTATTATAATAGTTATACTTTAATTATATAGTTAGATATATTAAGTTCTACTTTAAACTATTTTATGAAGTTTAAAATAATAAAGACTAGTTTACTAGTAATAAGGTTTTTAACTCTTTAGAAAGCTATTTATTATAGTTCTTCCTATTAGAATAGTTTATTCTTAAGGCTGCTAGCCTTATATTGTGAAATTTAACTAGTATTAACTATAAAAGCTAGACTAGTCCCCTCGCCCTCTACTAATAACCTTTAGGTTATATAACTATAGTTTAGACTTAGATATTATCTTCACCTCTACGCTCTTCTAACTTTAAACACTATAATAAGCTAAGTTAACTATCTTCCTCTAGCTGCCTCTATCTCTATTAGTCTCCTCTATCTCTTATTAACGCTATATTTAATCTACGCCTATCTTCTATAACGTCTTCCACCCTATTACGCAGTCTTAACGTGTTACTAGGCTATGAGAGCCTTAGTGACCCGTTCGGCCCTGATGTGATCGGCCCCGCTACGTACAGCGCCGCCAGCCCCACGCTGCGTAGCTAGCGCTGTTGCTGTTCCGCTGGTCTATTCAGCTAAGGTACGTATTCGACTTTATACGAGGGTTTACTTACTAGCAAGAATGTATAGGGTTTCTATACTGTTTTCTTTAATTAGTAGAGGGCATAGGTCAAAGTACCTATATAGTATTTCTAGAATTATGCCTGCATATAGGGTGAATTTTGCTATAGTCTTTTTATAGGGGGGCTGCGTTATAACTACAAACTCACGCAGTCTTAACGTAAAGCCTTACTATTATTAGCTATACTCTCGCTATATTCACCCTTCCTAACTTACTAATATTTAAGCCTTCAGGCTGCCTTAGCTATCTTAAGGAAGCTTATAAGGTATTTATAAGGGTTAAGATTATTATTAGTAGCCTTAACTATATCTATATTAATCTTAAAGCTATATAACTACTATAGATTATTTTTATTAGTTATAGCTTTAAATAAGTATAGCTAAGTAAATTTAAGAAGGATTATTTTATTAGTATAAATAAGTAAGCTATAGCTAGAGCTCTTAATATCCTTAACGCTCTCACTAGTACGTTTTACTGCTCTACTACCTACTTACTTACCTACCTACTCTCTTCTATATAGCTAGGGATAAGTTAAGCTAAGCGTTAATAACTAGTTATACTAAGATTTATTTATTTACTTTATTAAGATTAAGTAT
>JAKMXC010000979.1:0-12772 GCA_025328345.1 Colletotrichum sp. SAR11_59 | reverse complement strand
TAGAGCTTTTTATACTTCTAGCTATAAGAACCTCTTATAATAACCTCTTTAGTTAAGGAGTTATCTCTATTTAGTAGCGTTACTAAGCTATAAAAGCTTTAGTAATCTATTTAGCTTTAATATAATTAGCCCTACTATATATAGCGCTACTAGCTTTATATTATATAACTAGCGCTATTACTGTTCTACTAGTCTATTTAGCTAAAGTATACGTTTAACTTTATAATATTTAGAGGGTTTACTTATTAGTAGGAATATATAGGGTTTCTATACTATTTTCCTTAATTAGTAGAAGGTATAGGTTAAAATGCTATATAATACTTCTAGAATTATGCCTATATATAGGGTGAATTTTGCTATAGTCTTTTTATAGGGGGGCTATATTATAACTATAAACTTAATAAAAGTAGTTTAAAAAGCTTAAATAAAGTTACTTATATAACTTAGAATAGTTAGTAAACTTTTTTATATATCTCCCTTCTATAATCTCTTATAATCTTTAGGTATATAAAGCTATAATATAAGTATTAATATAATTAATATTTTACTTAAAGAACTTATCTTTTAAAGTCTTAATAAAGTTTTAAAAGAATATATAAGCTTTTATATTACTTATATTTAGCTTACTAAAAGCTTAGTTAGTAGACTCTTAATAAACTTAATATATAATAAGTTTCTTATTATCCTTTTAATAATACTATCTTAAAGTATTATAGTAGTTTTATTCTTAGAATTTAAATATTATATACTACCTTTTTATAAAAACTCTAAATTCTTCTTATATAAAGTTAATTTACTTTCTTAATACATCTATAAATATTTATTAATAAGTTAACTATTCTACTTATAAAGTATATTCTATTATATTTAAAGTTTACTAGATATATTAACTATTAAAGTAACTAAAGTAATACTTATAAACTTTTTCTACTATAATAAGTTAATCTTCCTTCTATATACTAATAGATTTATTAGTAAAGTAAGCTTTATTATAGTTTAAAGGTTTCTTATAAACTTTAAGTAATTATTTAGTAAGCGCTTAGTTACTTAATATAATAGTAATTAGCTTATACTAGTTAGCTATTATAGTTATAATTTACTATATTAATATTTAGCTAATAGCTTTATCTAGCTTTCTAGTTTAAGCTTATTTATTAGCTATAGCTATAAATATTTAACTTTATAACTTATTAAGTTTATAGTTATAACGCAGCCCCCTTCTAAAAAGACTATAGTAAAATTCCCCCTATATATAGGCATAATTCTAAAAACACTATATAGGCACTTTAACCTATACTTTCTACTAATTAAAGAAAATAGTATAGAAACCTTATACGTTCCTACTAATAAGTAAACCCTCTAAATATTATAAAGTTAAACGTACACCTTAGCTAAATAGACTAGTAGAATAGTAATAACGCTAGCTATATAGTATAAAGCTAATAACGCTATATATAGTAAAGCTAATTATATTAGAGCTAAATAGGTTACTAAAGCTCTTATAACTTAGTAATAGCTTTACTAAACTTTCTAGTAAAGTTCTATAAACGTTACTATATAAGAGATAACTCCTTAACTAAAGAGGTTATTAAAAGAAGTTCTTATAGCTAGAAGTATAAAAACTTTACTAGTATAAGGCTTTATATTTATCCCTCTTCTTCTTCCTCTTCTTTATCTTTAAACCTATATTAATAACCTATTCTTATAACTTATAATAAATCTTAAAGCTTTATAATATCTATACTATATAAGGAATATAAAAATACTAACTTTATATAAAGTATACCCTTTTTTAAGAATATAGCTAAAGATATTACTATATAGAATAATATCTATATACTAGATAAAACCCTTAAGTTTAGTATATACTTTATTTTTAGTTAGAAATACTTTATTAAGGTTATATTAGATAGAGCTTTTAGTAATACCCCTCTAAAGGACTCTATCTACTAAGCGATTATAGTAATAATAAGACCTAATAGCCTTAATATAGAGGCTATATATATCTCTAACTATCCTAAGGAGTAGCCCTTCTTTATATAAACTTTTTATAATACTAAAGTAGATATAGCTTAAGCTTTAGTATAAGCTTAATAGGGATTAGTAAGTATACTTTATACTAAATAGAGAGAGCATTACTAATAATAGTATAGCTATTAGTAGATAGCAAAGTAGTAATAGAGATAGTATTTAATAGTAGTATAAGTAATATATAAGAGAGAGGATAGGTTAATAGTTTAATAGTCTATAGTAATTAAGTAATTATAAAATATATTATTACTAAAGTAAAGTTAAAGATTATGAAGTTATTAATGTGTATATATAAGTGCAGCTGAGGTTAGGAGAGGTAGTTAGAGACTTAGGAGGTTATTAGGGATTATATAACTAAAGGCTATATATATTATTAAGAGGCGTAGAGTTAGGAGGTCTATCGCTCTAAGTAGGTAAAAATCATAGTGAATAGCTAGAGGCTAACTTTATAACTTATCTAATCTATAGAGAAAGGTTATATATTTTTTATTCTCTTATATAAATTTATTATCTATTTAGTAAGTATTTAATATAAGTAGTTTATCTTCTTTAAAACTTCTAGCTTTACTTAAAATATAGCTTCTTACCTCCCCTTATTAACTTATATTATTTTCTAATTATTTACTAAGGTTTTCCTCTCTATATAAGCTTATATAAGCTATTTTATTTAACGTTTAATAAATACTAAATATAAGCTTATTAGTTTAATTAATAAGTATTACTTAAGTATATAGCGTTATTATTATTACTAACTTTTTTAAAGTAAAATAGAAGTAAAAGAATTATAAAGGTATTAAAAGTTATAAACTATAGTTAAGTTAAACTAATAGAAAGAATACCTAAAAAGTAAGTATAATATTACTACGTTATTTTTACTTACTTCTACTAAAATCTTTTTTTCTAACTTTTTAGTAAGTACTTACTAAGTCCTCGCTATAGAGAGTTCTATACTCTATTTCTATAAAGTTCTCTATCTTTTTAGATTAAGCTAGCTAAGCTATCCTTAAGCCCTTTTAGTCTAAGTAGCTAAATCCTTATAAAAGGTTAATTATTAATTTTAATAATATATATAATATTATCTTTAAAGCTAGAAAGTATATTAACTTTAACTATCTTATCTTTAATATTATCCTTATATCTTTAGTAAAAAGTAAATATTTTACTTTTACTAATTATATTAAGGTATAGTATAATTCTTTAAAACTAAGTTATATAAACTAAAATAAAATATATTTATTTAAAATAAGTTAAGTTATACTTAGTTTATTTATTTTATTTAGATTTAAAAAGAATAATTAAAAAGCTTTAATATATCTTATAAAACTAAGAAGGAATATCTTTAACTTCTTAATTATACTTTTTAAGAAAGGTATTAAACTATTCTTATTAAAAAAGTTTAAACTAAACTAAAGTTTATTTTGTAAAATAAATAGCTCTATATATTATATATTTAGTTTTATTCTAAAAAGTATTTATATAGAAAACTTAATAAGTTTAGATTTATACTAAATATGTTTTAAGTTATTTTAAAGTTTTATTAAAAGTAGTAAAAAAGTTAAACTTAAACTATTTTTATTTATAATTAAAACTAAAATAATATTAAAAATAGCTTATAGGCCTCTAGCTGTTCACTATGATTTTTACCTACTTAGAGCGACAGACCTCCTAACTCTACGCCTCCTAATAATCTATATAGCCTTTAGTTATAAGATCCCTAACAACCTCCTAAGTCTCTAACTACATCCCTCTCTTAACCTTAGCTATACTTATATATATATATTAGTTAATAACTTTATAATCTTCAACTTTACTTTAGCAATAATATAGTTTATAATTACTTAATTACTTAATTACTAACTACTAAACTATTAACCTATCCTCTCTCTTACGTATTACTTATGCTACTAATACTATCTCTATTACTACTTCGCTATCTACTAATTATTACTATTATTATAATCTTCTTATTTAATTAAGCTAGCTAACGCCTTTAGTATACTTTATATTATCTATAAATAAAGTAGTATGCTAAGCTAATAAGCTTAGCAATAGCTATACTATTATTAATAACGCTCTCTCTATTAGTTAGCATAAAGTATACTTACTAATCCCTACTAAGCTTATATTAAGGCTTAAGCTATATCTACTTTAGTATTATAGAAGGTTTATATAAAGAAAGGCTACTCCTTAAGATAGTTAGAGATATATATAGCCTCTATACTAAAGTTATTAAGTCTTATTATTACTATAATCGCTTAGTAAATAGAGTTCCTTAGAGAGGTATTACTAAGAGCTCTATTTAATATAACCTTAATAAAATACTTCTAATTAAGGATAGAGTATATACTAAACTTAAGGGTTTTATTTAGTATATAGATATTATTCTATGTAGTAATATCCTTAGCTATATTCTTAAAGAAGGGCGTACTTTATATAAGGTTAGTATTCTTATATTCGTTATGTAGTAGAGATATTATAAAGGATTTATTATAAGTTAATAAAGAAGAAGAAGAGGAAGAGGGATAGGTATAAAGCCTTACACTAGTAGAGTTTTTATACTTCTAGCTGTGAGAACCTCTTCTAATAACCTCTTTAGTTGAGGAGTTATCTCTTATATAGTAGTATTAACCTCACTAGAAAGTTTAGTAAAGCTATTATTAAGCTATAAAAGCCTTAGTAACCTATTTAGCCTTAATATGATTAGCCCTACTATATATAGCGCTGCTAGCCCTACGCTACGCAGCTAGCGCTATTACTATTTTATTAGTCTATTTAGCTAAGATATATATTTAACTTTATAATATTTAGAGGGTTTACTTACTAGTAGGAATATATAAGGTTTCTATACTATTTTCCTTAATTAGTAGAGGGTATAAGTTAAAGTACCTATATAGTGTTTCTAGAATTATGCCTATATATAGAGTGAATTTTGCTATAGTCTTTTTGCAGGGGGGCTGCGTTATAACTATAAACTTAAAAATAGCTTATAAAGCTATAATTCCTTTTTTAGAGATTTAATTTTAATAAGTTTATTTCTATAGGTCTTTAAGAATTATAATATTCTAATTAAATATATTATATATTCCTTTAAAGTTATTATTAATATTATTAAGTTAATATTTAAACTCTTTAGTATTATTATTATTATCTACGTTATTATTTATTTTCTATTTCTTAAGCTTTTAATATAGATTTTAAATAACTTATTATTTAAGAGTAAATAAGAAACTAGAAATAAATAACTTAATAAAAGTATAAAAAGATATTATTATTTAATAATAGGTAACTTACTAAATAAAAGTAATTAAAGTATTATAGGTAGCCTCTAGCTGTTTACTATGATTTTTACTTACTTAGAGCAATAAACCTCCTAACTTTACGCTTTCTAATATTATATAGAGCCTTTAGTTATATAATTATAACTCTCTTAACCTTAACTATACTTATATATATATATATTATACTAAATAACTTTACTATCTTTAACTTCACTTTAGTAATAATATAGTTTATAATTACTTAATTATTTAATTACTAACTACTAAACTATCACCCTATCCTCTCTCTTATATATTACCTATACTACTATTAAATACTATCTCTATTACTACTTTGCTATCTACTATTAGCTATACTATTATTAGTAATACTCTCTCTATTTAGTATAAAGTATACTTACTATAAGCTTTATATAAACCTTATATCCTCTTTAGTACCTTTAAGTACTTTAGAGAAGAAGTCCTATTTATTAAAGTAGCTAAGGATATAGTTAAACTATAAGGGTCTAGTTACTTAGACTAAAAGGGCTTAGGGATAGTTTAGCTAGACTAAGCTAAAAGGATAGAGAAACCTATAGAGATAAAGTATAGAACCCTCTATAACGAGGACTTAGTAAGTACTTACTAAAAAGTTAGAAAAGAGGATCTTAAAAGAAATAAGTAAAAGTAATATAGTAATATTATACTTACTTTTTAAGTACTTCTTCTATTAGTTTAACCTAATTATAATTTATAGCCCCTAAATACCTTTATAATTCTTTTACTTCTACTTTATTTTAGGAAGGTTAGTAATAATAATAGCGCTATATACCTAAGTAACGCCTACTTATTAAGCTAAAGAACTTATATTTAATATTTACTAAATACTAAGTAAAATAGCTTATATAAACTTATATAGGGAAGATAACCTTAGTAAATAATTAGAGGATTAAGTTTATAGTTATAACGCAGCCCCCCTGCAAAAAGGCTATAGCAAAATTCACCCTATATGCAGGTACAATTCTAGAAACACTATATAGGCACTTTAACCTATACCCTCTACTAATTAAGGAAAACAGTATAGAAACCTTATACGTTCCTACTACCAGGTAAACCTTCGCATAAAGTTAAACGCATACTTTAGCTAAATAGACTAGCAGAATAGCAATAGCGCTAGCTATATAGCATAAAGCTAGTAGCGCTATATATAGTAAGGCTAATTATATTAAAGCTAAATAGGTTACTAAAGCTCTTATAGCCTAGTAACGCTACTAAATAGAGATAACTCCTTAACTAAAGAGGTTATTATAAGAGGTTCTCACAGCTAGAAGCATAAAAAGCTCTACTACTACGCGCAAAGCCTTATACCCTTCCCTCTTCCTCTATAACCTATAATAAATCCTAAAGTATCTTTATAATATCTATACTATATAAGGAATATAAGAATACTAACTTTACGCTAAGTATACCCTTCTTTAAAAAGATAGCTAAAGATATCGCTATATAGAATAATATCTATATACTAAATAAAGCCTTTAACTTTAGTAAGTACTTTAACTCTAATTAGAAACGCTTTATTATAGTAGTATTAAATAGAGCTCTTAAGAATATCTCTAAAAAGAACCCTCTCTATACTATAATTAAGGTAATAAATACCCCTAATAGCTTTAAAGTAGAGGCTATACGTATCTCTAGCTATCTTAAGGAGTAGCTCTTCTTTACGTAAACCTTCTATAATACTAAGGTAGACGTAACCTAAGCCTAAGTATAAGCTTAGTAGGGGAACATTAGTAAGTACGCCTTGCGCTAAATCGAGAGAGCGTTACTAATAACAGCATAGCTACTATAAAGGCGTTAGCTAACCTAATCGAATAAGAAGACTATAATAATAGTAATAAATAGCAGACAGCAAAGTAGTAATAGAGATAGTATTAACAGCGTAGGTGATATATAAGAGAGAGGATAGGTTAATAGTTTAGTAGTTAGTAATTAAGTAATTAAGTAATTACAAACTATATTATTACTAAAGTGAAGTTAAAGATAGTGAAGTTGTTAATATGTATATATAAGTGCAGCTAAGGTTAGGAGAGGGATGTAGTTAGAGACTTAGGAGGTTATTAGGCTAGTTTACGACCATATGACTGAAGGCTGTATGTATTATTAGGAGGCGTGGAGTTAAGAGGTCTGTCGCTCTAAGCAGGTAAAAATCATAGTGAACAGCTAGAGGCTATAATTAGAGGATAATATAAGTTAATAAGGGGAAGTAAGAAGCTATACTTTAAGTAAAGTTAGGGGTTTTAAAGAAGATAAGCTACTTACGCTAAATATTTACTAAATAGATAATAAGTATATATAGGAGAATAGGGAATATAAGACCCCTCTTTATAGATTAGATAAGCTATAAGGCTAGACGTCTATAGCTATAGCTAGTAAGCTAACTTAAGCTAGAAGGCTAAATAGAGCAACTAGCTAAGTATTAATATAATAGATTATAACTATAATAGCTAACTAGAATAAACTAATTACTACTATATTAAGTAACTAAGTACCTACTAAATAATTACCTAAGGTTTATAAGAAACCCTTAAACTATAATATAGTTTACTTTACTAGTAAATCTATTAGTATAAAAAAGAAAGATTAGTTTATTATAGTAGAGGAGGCTTATAAGTACTACTTTAGCTACTCTAATAGCTAGTATATTTAGTAAACCTTAAATATAATAGAGTATACCTTATAAGTAAAATAGTAAACCTATTAGTAAATACTTATAGATATATTAAGGAATTAAGTTAACCCTATATAAGAAGATTTTAAGATCTTTATAAGAAAGTAGTATATAACGCTTAAGCTCTAAGAATAGAACTACTATAATACTTTAAGATAGTATTATTAGAAAGATAATAAAAAACCTATTACATACTAAGCTTATTAAGAGTCTATTAACTAAGCCCTTAATAAGCTAAATATAAATAATATAAAAGCTTATATATTCTTCTAAAGCTTTATAAAGACCTTAAAAAATAAACTTTTTAAGTAAAATATTAATTATACTAATATCTATACTATTACCCTCTATATATAGAGGTTATAAGAAATCATAAAAGGGAGATATATAAGAAGACTTACTAAACGTTCTAAGTTATATAAGTAACTACACTTAGATTTCCTAGACTACTTTTATAAGAGTAACTTATAACCCCCTTAGTTAGTAAACCTAAAGGAGCGCTATCTAGAAACCCTTTTTTAAAATAACTACTTAATAAACCCCTATATAACTCCTAGCTCTAATAGTAAACTACTTAACTCTAGGGGACCTTAATACTATAATCATAAAAAGTATAAGTATATCTCCCCTAATTATATTAAACCTTATACTTAATTAATAAGTAATAATAGGAACCTAAACCCTAAAAGGGGTAGGATTCATATTATTACTATTCCTTATATAATTAACGCTAAGGACTTAAGAAATAAATAAATATAGAGGTAACCTTAAGGAGTATTATATTAGAGATTACTTTAGTTTTTATAGGATAGACTATTAAGGATTAAGTAATTATACTCTAAGCGTATAATAAAGTTAAACTAGTAGTAGATATAGATACCTATACTATAGTTAACTTTATATAAGAGGATCTTATAATAAAACTCTTACTAAAAGAGGTTACTAGTATAGTAGCTTTAGAATTAATAGACTTCTAAGAAAAACTTATACCTATTAATAAAGTTTACTAGCTTACTTTCTTCTTAATTAATAACTAAAACTATTTATAGAAGATTTACTAAGTATTTATTACTAGCTTATACCTTAAAGGGGTAGGAGATATCCTTTTATCTAATAACTTAATAAGTAGAGGAAATATCTATATAAATACTTATACTTATACTTAGTTATATAATTATATCTTATTTACTAAGCTAGAAGTAATAGTATAAGAGATTATAGAAAATAACTAGAAAGCTTATATAATATACTTAATAAGAGCTTTAGCTTTAAATAAGAAAAATATTAATACTTTAAGTAAAGGCTTACTAGATAAAGGGTATAAGAAGAAGATCCCTAAAAAACTTAAACCCTTTACTAACGTTTTTAATAAATAAAACGCTAAAAAAGTCCCTAAACTAAAGAGAGTAATATATTATATTAAGCTAAAACCTAGTAAAAAGCTCCTATATAAACTAATATACTTTATATTAGTAGAATAGCTATAAACCCTTACTAAATATATTTAGGAAATAGAAGTAGCTAGATATATCTACTACTTAACTAGCTCTACTAAGGTATTAATCCTATTTATACTTAAAAAAGATAGTAGCCTATAGTTATATATAGATTATAAAAGGTTAAATTAAATTATAATAAAGAACTACTACCCTCTATTACTAATTAGTAAGCTTCTAGATAAGCTTACTAGTATAAAGTTTATTTTTAAGATTAATTTAAGCGAAATATACTATAGAATTATAATTAATAAAGTAAATAGATAGAAAACTATATTTAGGACCTAATATAGGTATTTTAAGTATATAGTAATACTATTTAAACTTACTAACGCTCTAGTAACTTTCTAGGCGTATATTTACTAAATACTTACTAACCTTCTAGATACTTATTATATTATATACTTAGATAATATCTTAATCTATTTAGATACTAAGGAGTAGTATATAAAAGACCTTTATATAGTTTTATATTACCTAAAAGCTATTAAGCTATTTATAACACTAAAGAAGTATAACTTCTATTAGATAGAAGTAGATTTCCTTAGGTTTTATACTACCTAAGATAGTATTAAAATAGACTTAAATAGAGTCTAAGTAGTTACTAAGTAGCTAGTACTAAAGTCCTTTAGGGATATCTAAGTTTTCTTTAGCTTCTATAACTTTTACTATAGGTTTATCGCTAGATACTCCTATATTATAACTCTTATAAATAGTATACTAAAGGGAAGCTAAAATAATATAAAGTTAGGAGCTTTTATCTAGATAGAGGAGATATAAACTATATTTAAGATACTTTAGAGAGCGTTTACTAAAGCCTTAATATTAAAATATTATAACTTAGTATTAAAAGCTAAAGTTAAGACTAATATATCTACTTAGGTAGTATCTAGTATACTTTTATAAAAATATAATACTATTTAGTACTTAGTAGCTTTCTAGTTAAAGAAGCTTTTAGATATAGAAAAGCGCTAAGCTATAGAGTAATAAAAGCTCTTTACTATTATAGAAAACTTAGATTACTAAGTATAATACCTCTAAAAGCTCTTTAAGAAATTCCTAATACTTATAGACTATATAGTACTAAAAGGGGTATTTATTATACCTATATATAATATTTATAGAAAGCTTATATAATAGGTTTATTACTTATTAGCGTTTAATTTTGAAATTTAATATAAGTTAGGAGTTACTAATCTAATAAATAAACTATTATAACGCCCTAACTATATAGTAGAAAACTTAAGGGTAGATAATATACTCCCTACCCTTAGGAAGAAACTAAAACTTATTAGCTAGCTATTAATAATAACTTACTAATATATTACTAAACTTAAAAGAACTATAGCTACTATAAGAACTTATATCTAAGCTATTTAGTAAAATATATAAGAACTTTACTAGAAAGCTAGTTCTAAGGTTAAAGGATCCTCACCTTTAGGTTAATACTACTCTATAAAAGGTACTAACGATTTATTATATTAAAATATATATATTAGCGCTATTACTTACTTAAAATTATATATAGATATTATACTAACTACTCTATAAGAAAATAGTAGTATACTAGAGGACTTAAAAGGAGCTAAGATTACTATATTAGAATAATATATCCTATATACTATAATAAGAGAGCTTATTTAGGATAAAATAATATATATACTATAACTAAACGTAAATTTTAAATAAATAGTTAGAGGACTATAAGTTAAAAACTACTTCTATAGAGAACTTATAGCTAAGGTTCGCTAAGATATTAAGGAATACTAAAAGTACTAACTTAATAAGAATAATATCCTTTAGTTTAGAAGAAGACTTATTATCCTAAAAGAGGGATCTTTCTACTATAAAATCCTAAAAAACTACTATAATACGCTTAGATTAAGGTATATAGGGGTAAATAAGATAGTAGAGCTAATCTTATAAAAGTTTTATTAGCTATACCTTATAGAGGATATATAGTAATATATTACTAAGTACTTATACTACTAGGGAGTATATATACTATAGTATAAGCTATATAGATTACTATAAATACTAAAGTTACTAATATATTTATTTTAATAGACTTTATTAGACTTCTTAACTAGCTTACTAGAAAGTTACTAAAACGATAGGATTATACATAATATAATCTTAATAGTTATATATTAAATAACTAAAGTAGCTTACTTCTTAGTAATAACTAAGTAACTAAACGCTATAGGCTTAGTAAGGATCTTATATTAAGAGATTAAATACTATTATAGTATACTTAAAGCTATTATTAGTAATTAAGATAAGTTAATTACTAGCTAGTTCTAATAGGACTAAACTAAAGCTTAAGATATAGAAGGGTATATCTCTACTATATAGTATCTATAGATAGATAGTTAGACTAAGAGAATATATTAAACTTTAATAGCTTATTTCTCTAAGTTTAGTAAAAGCTTATATAACTAGTAGGTAATATAATTAGTTAAAGTTAAATTTTTATATAATAATAGTAAACATTCTACTATTAGTATATCTTTATTTAAAGCCTTTATAAGTTACTACCCTTAAATAATTAACTACTACTTACTAAGCGTTAAAGTTAAAACTTAAGGAGTTAAAGAAAAGCTTAAGAAGTTAATAGAAGTCTACTAAAGGATAGCTAAGAACTAGTAATATATAATACAGGTTTAAGCTAAAAACGTAAATACTAAAAAAAAGCATAATTATATAGCGTTAGAGACGTTATAAAACTCTTAATAAAGAACTTCTACTTTATAAGAAGTTAGTAAAAACTTACTTTATAATTTATCTTTATACTAATTATAGAGGTTATAAGCTTTAATACCTATAGAGTATAGCTCCTGGAAAAATATAATAAAGCGTATAATATCTTCTTAGTTACTTTACTAAAGTTATAGTATAGCTAATAGCTTACTAAAAAATAGCTTCTAAACTTAAAAGAGGACCTTAAAGAATAAGAAGTTAAAGATATTATATTATAGAGGGAAGCGTTAGTAAGTCCCCTATATTTAGTTAAATAAAAAAGCTAGCTAGTAGAATATAACACTTAGAAGCTTAAAGAATACTTAGTAAATACTTTATAAATCCTTATAAAATTTAAGAAGTAATAGTATAAGTTATACTATAAATAGGATAATAAGTAGTATAGAGAAATAAGAAATATTAATTAACTATAGAAAAACCTTAAAAACTACTCCTTAAAAGTAATATATAAACTTATAGGTATTTAACTAAAAACTCTAAAGAAATACTATTATATACTT
>JAKMXC010000978.1:0-12886 GCA_025328345.1 Colletotrichum sp. SAR11_59 | reverse complement strand
CCCAAGGTCCCCACCGACGCCGAGAAGAAGGACGCCGAGGCCCTCAAGTCCAAGGGCAACGCCGCCATGGCCACGAAAGACTACCCCGCCGCCATCTCCCTCTACACCCAGGCCCTCGCCCTGCACCCGACCAATGCCGTCTTCCTCTCCAACCGCGCCGCCGCCCACTCCGCCGCCAAGGACCACACCTCCGCCAAGTCCGACGCCGAGGCCGCCGTCGCCATCGACCCCACCTATACCAAGGCCTGGTCCCGCCTCGGCCTCGCCCGCTTCGCCCTCGGCGACGCGAAGGGCGCCATGGAGGCCTACGGCAAGGGCATCGAGTACGAGGGCTCCGGCGGCTCCGAGGCGATGAAGAAGGGCTTCGAGACCGCCAAGCGCCGCGTCGAGGAGATGGAGCAGGAGGAGGTCGAGCTGCCCCGCTCATCCCCCGGCGCCGGCGGAGCTGGCTCCGGAGGCATGCCTGACCTGAGCAGCCTCGCGAGCATGCTCGGTGGAGGTGGTGGTGCCGGCGGCGGTGGCATGCCCGATTTCAGCCAGATCATGAACAACCCCATGTTCGCCAGCATGGCGCAGAACCTGATGAGCAACCCCGAGTTGATGGGCAACCTGATGGGCAACCCGCGTCTTAGAGAGATGGCGGACCGCTTCGGCGGCGGTGGAGGCATGCCCGACCTCAACAGCCTCATGTCCGACCCGAGCATTGCTGAGATGTGAGTCCTTCCTTACTTGGACCAGCGCGTGATTATATACTAACAGAAACAGGGCCCGCAACATGATGGGCGGCGGCGGTGCGAGTGCGGGTGCGGGTGCGGGTGCTGGCGCTGGTGCTGGTGGTGCTGGTGGTGCCGGTGGTGCTGGTGCTGGTGCCGGTGCTGGTGCTGGCCGCGGCAACTAGGCTCCGTAGTTTCTGCTGAGTTGCAATCCCCCTATGGAAGAAGAGTGTCGTTCGGATGCGACGACCAGGAGCTTCGAGTTGAGGCTCACCTAGAACCCCCTTACGTCGAGATATATATGAGATACCGATGCATGAATAGAGGACCATTCACGGCCTGCCACCAATCAATCGCGAGATGTGTGGAAATTGTGCGCGCATTTCAGCAATACACCAGTCTTTTCGATTGAGGCTTTTCTGATCATTTTGCCGCCCGCCAATACTTGTACATCCCAATCTAATCTAAGAAAACGTCTTTTTAATCTCTGCTTTTGTCCGCCACGAGTTTTAAAACCTTTCAGCGCCAATTTTCTGTGTCCTTGCGGTAAAACAACTGACCGTCTCTTCAGACTGACATAGGAAACCCACCCTTGATCTTCTAACATGCCGGCTTGCGCAGACCCCTCCGTCTAGATAATACCATGTAGCCCACGCGGCTGTCAAAGGGGCAAGGCGGCAGACTAATTTGGTGTTGGTGGTACAAGGACCCAAGGCCAAGAATGGTGCAATGAATCAGTCAATGTGTGAAAAAGGAAAAATGTTGCGGGAAATGTAGGTCAAGTGTGCCGATTGCCGGCCTAGGCCTGATTGCCAGAGCGAACGGGTGTTCCGGGTGTTTTGTTATGGTTCTGACGACCTCGCCACCGACCTCCTCTTCCACGGTGAGACCGTCCTCGACCGCCCCGAAATTGGTTCGATTGATGGGATGGATGGTCGGAAGACAGCGCAGGCGCGGTAGAACGAGTGTTCTCCTTTCCAGAGGGTACCGACTCAGACTTGGTAGGAGAAATTGAGGTTGGTTGGTGAGGGACATCGACGTTCTCAGAGGATTGCTCATGGCCTCTATTGGTTGGCGACATCTTCTTGACGATGACGGTCACGGGAGTAGTAATTTCACTGGCTGCCGGAGTGGTAACCTTCATAGGCAACGCCGGAGCAGACACCCGTCGTATCTCCTGCAAACCAGTCAGCGAGGAACATTACGTACCCTTTCAGAGCACTTACGGGACTGGAGGTATCGGTTTCGCCATCGTCCTGGGATCCGTCATCGTCTGCCGGCTGTCCAGTGGACTCGCTCTTCGAGTTAAAGCGACGGCTGGTCGCATGCGGAGTTCTAAGCTGAACGTCCATCTTGATCACGGTGTCTGCGCTCCCGCCATCGGAGTCGTCTCCGTTGTCTCCTACAGGACCCTTTGCCGGGATGTCCGAGGGAAAGTCGCCGTCAGACGAAGGGGAGCTGGCCCAATTCTTGACACGTCTACGGGTCGGAGAGGCAGTGGGAGTCGTGAAGAGAACTCTGGAGGCTGCGTGGACGAGAGCCGCAGTCTTGGGGGTAAACTCCGCAGCAACAGGGTTCAGCTTGGATCCCTAGGCACAATCAATGGTTAGAATCTGTCAAAGATGAATCTTCGACTGACTCTACCTCTTTCTTGTGACCATTGGGCTTGCCCTCGCTTCCGTTGTTGGCGTCATTGGCCCCCTTTCCGTTCTCATCGTGGGCGGAATCGTCCTTCGACTTCTTGTCGTTGGCTTTCTGTGTGTTGACAGACTCGGACGTCTCGCCATCAGTGGCGTCAGTCTGCTTTCCGTCGGTCGGGTCGTCATCCTTGGGTTTCAAAAACGTCTGCTTGGACCATAGATCGGCATATCTGCCTTTGGCAACCACCAAGTCAGCGTGGTTGCCCTGCTCAACAACCTCGCCATCTTCAATGACCACAATTCGGTCAGCATTCATGATCGTGGACAGGCGGTGGCTAATGCATCTTTGGTTAGCAAATGGGGCAGGACAGGGCTCGAGGCAAGCTGAACTTACGCCACGATGAACGTCGTTCGACCCTTGCAAAGCTGCATAAAGGAGTGCTGAATCTTCTGCTCAGTATCGGTGTCCACAGAGCTAGTGGCCTCGTCGAGGAGGACGATCTCGGGCTGCTTGAGGATGGCACGAGCGATAGCAACACGCTGAAGTTCGCCGCCGGAAAGTTTACTGCCACAAGTCAGCTTCGCTCCATTCGCAGGTTCCAAATGACTTACATTCCACGCTCACCAACCCGCGTGTTGTAGCCATCCGTGAAGGTCATGATCTTATCATGAATGCAAGCCGCCCTGCAAGCGTCGAAAACCTCATCGTCCGAGGCCGTGATTCTGGCGTAACGAATGTTGTTCATAATCGTGTCGTCGAACAGAATGGGGTTCTGAGGGACCAGGCCAATTCGGTCACGGAGACTGTGGAGATCCACATCACGGACATTTTGTCCATCGATGAGAATGGTTCCCTCGGTCGAGTCGTAGAAGCGGTTGAGCAGCTTCAACATGGTGGACTTGCCGGCACCAGTAGCGCCGACGAAAGCCACAGTTTGGCCACCAGGAACAGAGAGGCTGATGCCGTTGATGATCTTCTTCTTTTTGTCATAGCTGAAACTGACATCTTTGAAATCAACATTGCCACCGACGAGCTTCAACGGACGCGCGCCCTTCTTATTGACAATGGTGGGCTGCTTCTTCATGATATCCAACAAGCGCTCGGCGTCGATAAGGTCGCTTCCAATTTTCTTACCAAGGCTTGCCATGAAACGGAGTGGCGAGGTCAGTTGGGCCCAGTACATCAGCAACATGGTCAGATCACCAGGCGTGGCCTTTGAGTTCTTGATTCTGTAAACAGCCAGAACCGAGCCGGCCAGTAAACCGCACAGGAGGACAAGAGATTGGAAAGCTTGCGCGGTGAACCAACCAAGACGGACACGCTTAGTCCAGTTGATGCGGGTATGGATGGCATTGGAGTAGCGAACATCCTCGTACGTGGTCTGATTGAAGGAAGCGACGGTGTGCCATCCCGTGATCCCAGTCTGGCGTACGTAATGCTCGGCGTACTGTGCATTCACGTGGGCTCGTCGGCGCTCCTTCATGACTGCTATCATCTTGGTCGCGATGAACAGAAATAGAGTGCTTGTCGTGATAGTGATGAAGCCCTCGTACGGTCCAAGGGTGATGGAGAGGTAGACCACAGCAACGACCAAGTCAATGAGCATGGGAAGAGCCTGAAAGCATATAGACTCGAGCAAGTCGGAGATGCTGGACCCTCCATACATGGCCAAGCTGATATCAGAGGTACTCTTGGAGTCGTGGAAGTCGGCCGAGAGGTTGAGGATGTGACGGTACGCAGCGGTGCTCAAGGCCCCATCAGCGTATACCTCGAGGGGGAGGTAAAGCCACTCTCTCAAGAACTCGATACCGGCGTCAGAGGCGGCGATCCTCAACAGACCGTAGATGCCCACACCAATCCAGGCACTGCTGAAGTCTCTGTCCTTGAGCTCATCGACAATAATACCGAACTGCCGGGGGATGAGCAGATTCAGAGCATTTCCGGCAAGGAGGCAGAGGCCAACAAGAACGAGGCGGAACTGGAGAGCCTTTTGACCGACGGGCCAGAAATAAGGGAAGAGAATCTGGACAAACAAATCAGCAAAAAGATCTTTCAATGCAGAACTGCGACAAACGCCTCTTCGGAAGCCAACTTACTGTGAAGCCTTTGATATAGGTGAGCCAGTTGCCCTCCTCCTGCAGTCGCTTTTCCATCTCTTCTTGGGCCTTCCGCTGGCGCTCCTCCCAGTACGACTCAGGCTGGCTGGTTGATCCATAGCCGGAACCTGAGCTCTGGCTACCGCTACCAGAGCTGTTCAGACGTGACTTGGGATCGTCTTGAGCCAGAAGAGATTGTCTCTCTTCATCGGTGGCATCTTCCTGGCTAGCCCGGATTCGCTGAACAACGTAAATGGAGAATATGGTCAGAAGAAGGTAGTACCGTAAGCCAGAGAAGACAAGGTGGCCAATACGGCAGTACTCAAAGGTGATGGAGTGTCGGAGGATGAGGTCTGGGACCGCAATGAAAGGCTCCAGCACGATGGAGATGATCCAAGAGCCCCAGTAAGGAGTCCATACGGGGTGCTCAGTGTCCGAGAGAAAAGCAAGTTGGGTGCCAAAGACCAGAACGCAAGACAAGAGACCAATGACCTCGTGCTCCTGACCAATCCATTCTTGACGGATGATGGATTGGATGCCAATAATGGACAGCTGAGCGACGTAGGTCAGGACGAAGGCGACGAACAGGGTGACGATCCACGAGCGAGGTATATTTTCCTTTCCGGGGTTGGTAGAAGCCTTCAGTGTCTGAAGGGTGCAGACGGCAACGGCAGAAGCAATTACGAAGTATGTGAAGGCCGCGGCCGGATAGAGGTAGTGAAGGCTTTCGAGAAGCTCTTCGAGGGACGCCATTGCGGCGGATTAAGTGGTGGAGTTTGGTAGAAGCAAGCCGAAGAAGGAAAACGACGCAACTGAAATCGATGGAGACGGGAAACGAGAATGAAGAAAAGTGGACGATGGTAGAGACGAGCAACGGCTCAGAGGAAGATGGTAGATGGAGTTGAAGTTGGAGCTTGGACAGGACGCACGAAGCAGACAAGGTAGTCCGATGTCGAGCGCCGGCGGAAGCAAGGAAGACGCAGGACGGGGAAGACGGGAAGGTGCTTGCCAGGCGTCTGGTCGATGTTTCGTTTCCTTCCCCGGAAGTCTGTTGGAGAAAAGGCAAGCAAGCGCCAACCGAGAGCTTGGATGAGATGGCCGTGGAACGGACCTGAGCGGGCAGAAGTCAGTTTCGTGTATTCCTTCCGGCAAAGATATTGCAGAGAGGGCGCCTGGGAAGTGACGCGAAGACGGCTTGGAGCACGGCAGACTTACCTTTGATTCCTTTTACCTCTAGAAAGGCGTATGAAGGAAGGGAGCGATGCCACACCTGCAAGGTACGGGATTTGATGCCACGATGACCCCGGGCAGATGCTTCAAGTAAAGTACAGCCAGCCAGGCACCTTGCTGAGAACTTAGGTTCAGGTGCCAAACGGGAGCGGCCGCCGGATCCAATGACAAAAGGACACAGGAATTGACAAAGAGAGAGAGCTTGTGTTGAGCGTCAAGCCAGCGCAGGACCGATGCCCGAGCGGAGGGAACGTGAGCCAGTAAGTGACCCCAGTGTCCTGGACAGCAAAGAATGGCTGAGGGCGGCAGGTCTCAGGAGAAGGCGGCCGATGCAGGGGATCGATCAGCTCCTGCCAAAGGCAATTGCGAGATCAACCTACTACCTTCCTCAGGGAAGGTACGAAAGAAAGGTACGGAGGTTACTCCGGTCAGATGGCACCTAAATGGGAGGTGCCACGGCGGGAGGGAGGATCCAATTGGGGCAAGTCGAGGCTGTGTCCGTGTCCGTGATTTCCAGCTAGGAAGGTACGAAGGTGATGGAAGGACGGCAACGTAGGAGGTAGCTACCAAAGAAGCAGGAACAGTGTTGAGGCGGACGGGAAGGCGCGAAATCCGTAGTCCTGTCGTTCCTTCTCCCTGGACTCTCAAAAAATTTTAGACGTGAAAAATGCAACCGAAAACGTGTTGCTGCAAATCTCCAAACCCCAACCGTTCTTGTCTCGCCTTGTCGTACCTCTCGGCTCGCCCTGCATTAGGTCGCGCTGGTCAATGCAGGAGAGCAGCTCTGGCCAGATTGAAGGGAATTCCTCTGCTTTGTGTAACGCCAGCAGAGGCCTTGTATCCTAGGCTCAGGGTAGGCTGGGATTGAAATGAGATGCGAGGGAGAAGGGCGTGCAAGTTGCCCGCTGTACTGCGCGACCCTCAGATTCTGCAAGCACGCTCTCGTCACTCTTCGTCTCGCCCTGCCTACCGTGCCAAAACCCAATCGAGCTCAAGTGATACGCTCTTTTGATTCCTCAGACGATGTATGTCGCTCTCCCACGTCAAACGGGAGCGTTGTTTGGCGAAGAGCCCCGGTCTCCGTGCCGTGTGCAGAGACAGACGTGGACGGCCACGTAGAGACACGTACCGATGTGCTGCAGATATGGTTTGCTCCGTGTCGCCTCAGAGATTGGACAAGTGGCCCAGCTGACGGTCTTTTCTTCTTCTAGACCTGCGGAGAGAAAAAGTTTTTCAGACAAGCAATGGAGAGAAAACAACAAGATTCCGAAAGAAGACGGTCGTGTTACCCGACCTGCAACTGCGCTGTTGCTTCGCCCACACGTACACACTCTCACCACACCCCGGTAGCCGTGATGCGTGATGCAAGCTGCGTCCCGTGTCCGCCTGGGTCGAGGCTCCCGTAGCCAACCTGCCGATTCCGACTGGATGATACCGAGCAATCAGTCTGAGATTGCCGCTGCAGATGCCCTTGTCAGATGGTGCTTGTCCAAGTGGTTGGTTCGCTATCGCCGTCGCCGTGGTTTGCCCTCGTACAGACAGTGGGATGCTGATCAAAAGACAGAACAAGAAACGTTGTTGGTTTGCGTGCGACAAGCTCGATGGGAGATATTTGGATCAACTGTTGAGGTTTCTGTACTGACTCAGATGCACATCAAGTGTCCATCAAGGTTCCAAGTCTTGCAAACAGATGTAATGACGCGCAAGTGGAGGTGGATACACCAAAATGCCCGTTAACCTAAGATGGCTGTCTGGTCCGTCGAAATGGGCTTCCCCGTCTGTTCCCATGCACCGGCTAGGAGCCGTCGCAAACTAGAAAGAAAGACAGATGGGCTGACACCAGCAAGGACACTTCGCGGGATGGGGCGAGCTTCTTCGCAGGTACGTGGGGTAGCTGGAGAGGTTAGGCGGTCGTGGTGGTGCGAGCGCGAACCTGGCATCAAAGCCATCGTGGGAACAGACGGGAGTCTCGGACCTTTAAGCCATGTCGATATCGCTTTCTCCATCCTTCATGGCCCTCCGACGGCCTGGGTGCCTGGCTCTGGGGTCGTCCAACAGCTGAACCAGCATCATTCACCGGCTTGCCTAGGTTCATACGGCATACCAAAAGCAACCCCAGACTGCCATGCCATCGAGGCTCGTTTAGATCCATGACGCGCGCACCTCCTGGCGGCTCTACTGCCTGTTTTCAGGCATCCAGCAGGCTCGTCTCACCCGTCAGCATTCTTAAAGAGCCCATTCCCCCGAGAAAATGCCATTGGAGATTACACGAGACAGTCGGTTCTCAAATTTGGTCAACATACAGAGCCTCATCGTGACTCACGACGGCGCGGCTCTGCTGTTCATTGTGGTGGTTGCTGGAGGCCGCAGGCAATGAGCCAGTGATGAATCACAATGGGAAAAGAACGAACGGCGGACGCTCAGCTGCCTAGACTTCGGTGGGCAGTACTGAACAAGTAGCGGAAAACCCCAGTCGGAATTTATGTTGGAGGGTTCCATTCTTACTGCCGACCCACGTCTTCCCCCTGGACGCGCAGCTGCAGCGACGCGCATTAGGGTGACCGGTGACCAACCGTGCCCCTGTTCTTCCAGTTGGCTCAGCAATTTTTTCCAACACTGCCCGACTGGCTTCTACGAGATGTCAGCCAACATATTCGGGGCAACTATTGGTCTTGTGCCACGGTCAGCTTCTACAGCTGCGGCTCGGTTTGACCGCAGTAGGGAGTCTCTAGAGCATTCGTTCCCTCAGCTCAGTGATCGCCAAAGCCAATCGAGGACCTGTATTCTCCAACAGCAGCATATCCAGCTACGTAGCTGTAGCTGCAAGACTGGTGGCACGGATCCCTGGCGCTAAGCACTCTCAGTATCCCTGTCGGTATGCAAGGTACATAGTGCTGTCACCTTGAGGTCTGCAAGCTGCAGTGAAAGCGCATTCTATCAGCATCCATCTCCTGATGGTGCAGCCAGACGTCATCTTGGGCCGACTGCTGTTACCAATCACCTAGTTTTTCTACGAGACCCGCCACGAGTGCAGCATCTCAGCAGCATTAAGGTCGAATAAAAACCGCTGACCGGGCTCTTGGGCTTTCGCACTTGGGCCGGCGCCAGCCCGTCATCCCATCCGGGCCAGCTTCCGGGCCTCCGTTGACAGCAAGCCCCAGCGCCGCTCACCGGATTGCGACCTTTCAGCATCCATGTCCGGTAACGAAGGTGCCGCTGAAGCGCCAAGCGACATCCTCCCGCGCTTCTGGCCTCGCCAGCCCACTACGGATCTCCCTGTCTCACCGCCAGTGATCTCGATGGTCAAAAAAGCAATGTTGTCTGCACCCCTGGCTGGATTGCAAGGGCATCCTATTGCTCCTTGCCTGTTCCGCGCATGGCCTTTTCAGCGGCACGTTGGGTTTACACAGTACGACTGCAATCTACATGTGAGCATTCGGTTCAACTTGCCCATGGTCTGATCTGATCTGATCTTACGAGGTCCCCGACGAAAGGACTTCGCATATCCTTTCGGCCGATAAGCCGACTAACTGTTCAATATGGTCATGGGGCAAAAACTCACATTCCCTTGATGCTTAATTCGAATTTGGATTGCTAATCCTGACCCTCTCCGCATCGGTTCCGGGTACTGTTGCCATCCGGCTCGGACATGCCTTCATTCATCAACTCTGTGCCGCGTCTCTGTCGCCGAGGAGTCCAGACAACGTCGCTAACCCACGCGTTCCCCATGGCTTGGGCAAATGCCGAGAAAAAAGTCAAAAAAGCATAGAGTCGTGTGTTGACGGTCATTGAGTCCGAAGCTGTTGGCATGCCATCAGCTGGGATGTCCATGCCTAAGCAGCATCTGATAAGCAAGTTTGGCTTGTAAACGGTGCTTGGCATTGAGAGCCTCATGTCGCCCTTGCCCATTCGAACCCCGCCTCACCTATTCCAACGACGGAAGCTGTCTTGCTATGTCGTGGGGGTTCTGGAGGGAGTCAAGGCGTTTCTCAATCTGTGGACCTTCTTTGTAACCCCCCAGACTTTGGCAGGGGCGACGAGCAAGGGACAGAGTGGACTGGCGCACCTCGCCCGTCAAGGCTGACGGGGATTTACTGGGTGAAATGTGTGTGAGACACCACATGCCTGTGCTACCCTGCGGCACGCAAGTGCAAACCGATGTTGGAATTAGAATTCTTACGTCCGGATCGGGTCGGTGCCAGCCTGGCATGGTTGCAAACTGGTATCTTGTTGCCTCGCACCGTGCTCGTGCTGCCTCTGTCGGGTCAGCAGGATCAACAAGCCTTGTGGCTTACTGGCCTGGGATGTCATGATACACAGGTCAAGATGTTGGTTGTAGGACTTGTTCTGCAGGCTGGGGGCTATCGATAGTCCCGTGCATGACAGCCTCACGAACTTCGAGGACAGTGTTGGTTGGTATCGTCCTAGGGTATTGCGGGCTTGGGAGCTTTTCCGCTTGCTGGAAATCTTGCCATCTTGCCATGCTCACCCGTCGACTGCACATGCGAATACTTTTCTGCTATTCATGCCAATCTCAGACTTGCTTCATCTCAGAGACGAGTCGTGATAATGAGCCTCGAAGTGGCTAGTTGGCTCTTCGTGTCCATGTGTGGAGACCCTCGAGGGCGAGGGCAGCATTGCCGGGCGATTGTTTGCATCTTGGGAACCACAGCAAACGGAAAGGTAAGCGACGACGAATCGTAGCATACGTGTGAGCCAATCTTCCTTGAGACAGGTATCTTAGACCAACAAACCGTCCAGCCTGGAGTGGCGAGAGCAGGCCCAAATGTCGCGCTATCGGACTAGGAGGGCGAAATGTATTTTATGAGCTTCTTGGGGAACATGTTAGTAAGCATAGCACCAACAATGGAAGTCAAGGCACTTACGATATGATATCTTTGCGGGTTGTTTGACACATATCGATTTGAATAACAGAGAGGCAACGAGGGATCAGGATGCCTGCTGTTTCGTAGGGCATTGGAGCATCAGCAATGCTTGTCAGACGCACCGCAGAATCT
This sequence comes from Colletotrichum sp. SAR11_59, assembly GCA_025328345.1. NCBI lineage: Eukaryota > Fungi > Ascomycota > Sordariomycetes > Glomerellales > Glomerellaceae > Colletotrichum > Colletotrichum sp. SAR11_59. The sequence continues at coordinate 2,188 of JAKMXC010000978.1, read as the reverse complement.
CGACTCCTGAGGTCTTTAATCAGGCGGGGAAGAGATGTGCCCAACCTCGGCGATTTGTCGTTGACTATCAATAGAAGATGGAGCAGATTAAGTACCTGAAGGTAGGTCGGCGTCCTAAAATTGACGTGGATTGTGCAGGCTAGCTAGTGAGTTCCCATATAAGGGCCTTTGGGACGCCCTTCAATTCTAGAAACGACGCAACAGATGGAAAAGAATTCTGATCAGTTTGGATATCCAAAGACAAGAAACGAGCTTGGAAGTACGTCCGCTAGATGAAGACCAGGCTGACTGCCAAGAACATCGCAGGGGAAAGAATGGTCATCTTCCCTGTTCGTCTCCGGCCTCATTGGAATATTCGACGAGATTTGCGACGAATATACAGACCAATCACTGCCGTCGATGTCCCAAGACTTGCCATCTTGAAAGGTGTGATGAGATCCCGCGTTGGTTATTGATGCTACTTCAAGTCAAGCATTCCAATCTTAATCGATACATTTGCCCACTTGAATCTGGAAGATGGTTCGGCTTTATAGTGTAGCTGAATGCTTCGCCCCTCTTGGCCTGACAGGACCCCATGAGTGTGTTAAATAAAGCCCCAGGAATATCAGAAAGATAGAATCATCACAATGTAATCAGCCCGGTGTCCGCTGGATGGGCAACGTTTGATGTTATCCCACATTCTTGCTTAGTGAGCAGGTAATTGACATAATAATAGACGGCGACTGCGTCAAGACTCTGTACGTGTAGGTGCTCGTCGTCTTGTATCACGCCTAGAGTATACTGTTCAGATGATATGAGTACCTTATCGCAAGAGCGATTCTTGCATCCGAGGCATGCCTTGCAGTCATGGTCCTCTCGTTACATAGACCTGGGGAGTGGCATGCCTCCGACAAGATAGTCATCTATTATTGCTGCTGTTATGCAAATGATAAGCAATAGCGGATATTTTATGCATGAAATGTTTGATATCCAGCTTGCTTTCTCTGAATCATTGTGATCAATACATCCTGAACGAGACCAGAACCAAATGACGAAACGGGTCTTGGGAAAGCTTAACATCAGGAGTTGAAATACATTGCTGACAAAAACCCATGACTGCTACAAGAAGCTGCAGATGTCAACGGATCGTGATCGAGAACTGTTGAGGGAAAAAGGCTGGAGCATCGAGCGTTACATGGAAATATATGGACCGCTCTGGGACATGTACAGCGATGGACTGATGCACGGGCTGTAGGCCAGACGGACGAGGCAGCAACATATCCTTATAGTAGGGGTAAATGATGAGAGATGCGAAAGAATCCTACCCAATGAGATGGTATTGACTAGCCTTGTACCGCCCACGCCTTTGAGGCCTAGCCTACTGAGGAGTAGTGTCAATAGGGGTCCGAACGCTTGTTTGTCAAGCTGCTGTTCACGCAAACGTATCCGGCATTCACTAGGGATCAATAGGCACAAGCAAATGAAGACCAGAAAAACGGTCCATTGCATTGCTGCTCTAGCAGCCGAAGCTATCGGTGACTATCCTGGGACAGAGGCCCGCACGGACCTCTGTCCCCTCTCAACGTATCATCATCGTCGTCGTCGTCTCCTCTCGCCGTGGTGGGGGAGGCGGCAGAAAGAAGCACCCTTTTAGAAGGCATGGTACTCGTTAGCCCTCTCCTCGACACCCCTCATGTACTCCTCCTCCGTCTGGGGAGGGGGAGGAGGAGGAGAGGGGCCCCGAGGATAGGCGGGGGACAAGGCTCGGGCGCGAGCAAGGTCCTCCTCGGTGAGGGAGGGGGGAGGCGGCAGACGGGCACCGTGGGGGAGGGCGCGGAGGCGGCCGGCGGGGTCCTAAAAGCGCAGTATTAGTATGTATAGAAAGACGACGACAGGGATGACAGGAAAGGGGGAACTTGCAACCCAGCCACGGCCAACGCCGATCCGCTCGCGGAGGCGAGTGGCCTGCGCGGAGAGCTCCTCCGCGGAGAAGCCCCCGGGGCGCGAGGTGTCGGAGGTGGCACGGCGGCGACCCTCCTAAGGAGGCCTACCGTAGCCACCTCCGAAGAGGTCGTCGTCATCGCTGCTACCGTTGCCCTCGGCGTATTCGCCGCCAAGGGTGCGGCGACGGGAAGGACGAAGGCGGTTGCGCTCAGCGGCGCCAGGGATGGCAATGGGGGAGCTGGCGGGAGGGAGGGGGCTGGGGGCG
>JAKMXC010000977.1:0-12888 GCA_025328345.1 Colletotrichum sp. SAR11_59 | reverse complement strand
GGGGGGGGGTTGGAAATAGCTGGAGACTAACCTTGCTTGAGCTTGAGACGTGTATGGGATATCAAGAATCAGATCACAATTTCAATGGAGCGTAGAGAGGAAAGAAGGAAGGGAAACTCTCCAGCGGGGAGGGGCGAGAAAGGGAGCAATCGACAGTTTAAAAGAGACTCGCGAATGTTCCTGCCCGTTGCCCGGGGGCGTTTGAGAACCAGCTGTGTACCCTAGGCTTGGCCGAGCTGGCACACCAGGCAAAGGCTGCTCGGCTTCGAAGACCGCCTTCTGGCACCATTCCGGAGGGGGGTGAGAGCACAAGACAAGGACCAAGAACCCCGACTTCTCAAGGAGAGACAGACATCAAAGTGAGAGAGAGGGACCGAGGGAGGACGGCGACGTGTGAAATGAGAAATTGATGGCCTCTGAGTGGTCAGATTCGTGAGCTCCAGTCCAGAAACAGGGGACCGGGGGCGGCCAAGGTGCGTGGGAGCCACTGTTTCTTCTCCCCCCGGGCAAGGGCCCGACTGCCTCCTGCTTCGCCATGTGGGTTCCCACGACGTTTGTGGTGGATCCCGATTTTTTACGTAGTCGTCTCCTTCGTTCGCCTTGTGACGGCACGGGAAGGTGTGCGCGCGGTACCTTACCCTGTGCCTGTGGGAGGTGTGTGCTGTAAGCCGAATGGAGCTAGTTTGCTCACCAACAAAGTTGAGAAATTCCGTGCTAGTGACCGATATCGAAACGTGCCGGTGCTGGGCTTGGTGCCGTTGTACCTGTCAGAGATAAGGCCGAGGACGACAGGAGGTATCTTTTGCACAGCATCTGAGTCTTACAGCCCGAGAAACGCTGACACACGCGCTAGCATTTGAGTTGGCCATGTGGCTGCTGTTGCACTCACAATTTTTTTGCTCCGATAATGGAGGCCGGGCAAGGCAGAGAAACCCCCGAATTGCGTCCAGAACTGTGTTGCTTATGAGAGCAACAATTCTAACTTTGGCATATGACACTTGAAATCAAATAGCAGCCTCCAATGGGCGACTAGCAGCATCCCGCAATGGGTCTTTCAACCGTCGTTCTCCGTCGACCTCCGGTCATGGTTCGTTCGTCGATGACGATGCTCTCGTACATCCCCACGACGTCTGGGTCAGTCATATCAAGCAATGGAAAGTGATATTCTCGGCTAAGCCAGCCGACTGCCTGACCCCACGCTGAACGGTCGAGAGCCGCTGCTGCGCAACCAGCTCGCCCTTTCATCTTGTAGTATTTGTAATAAATCTCCCGGGGGACCCAGTTTCTGCGTTGACTCGAGCCCGCCGCCCCAGATGCGCAGATGGGGCGCCGATGTAGGATGGGGAGCGGGCTTTGCTGGGTTGCTGCTGTAGCCTGTCGGGAAGAACAGTCTCCCCGCGCAATTCTGACCTGACTTGACTTCATAGTCGCAAGTATCCATGTACCATTTTAATACGGCGATGGCCACGCAGCAAACGTGCTCAATCACTGCGAAACGGCCACCTCCCAAAACTCGGCCCTGGTCTGACTCGGCCTTTTGCCTCACCATTTTCGCCCGTCTCCCTCTCCTTGAACAAATCCTCGAATTTGTGCTTTTTACGTCAATTCTTACGCCCCATCGTAACACAACCCAAACCAACCGATGTCCCCTGAGCACACATCCAACAGCACACTTTGGATCAGCGCGTCTCCGCGGCACTCGGCTTTCGGAAACACACTGTACTTGGGAAAACGCATTTCTTCGGCCCCTCTAAAACGTTGACTGCCGTTGTCGCCATCCCGCCGTTGCCTGCGCTGGCATCGCCCACCCCCGACCCCTCCACTTCCCATGGGTTCGGATGCTCCCTCTCCCAGCTCACGCCATGACAGATGCCAACCATGCATCCATCTTCGGCTTCAACTACACTTTCAGTTCCGAACTCCATTCCGAGCCGATAGAGGGCTGAAAACACACATGGCTTAGCGGCCGGGGCGTCCTCGGGGAAAATGTCTACTGTTCCGTAGGGCGCGACTTAACGCACCCCAGCGCGTCGACACTAGAGAAGGCAAAAACTTCCTGCGGCTTCCTTTCTTGCAGGACCCCTGCTAAACTTACTAATCAACCTCTTATCCATTTGTTTGCATCCAAAAAGCCTTTAAAGTCTGATGCCCAACGCCCGTAGAATAAATAGGTAATGCGACGCGCCCGACAGAGTATAATGAGAGTTCGAGAACCAGTCACACATTGCTTCCAGAGTCTTTCTAGAGCACGTCGACACCGCAGCCGCTGGCGGTCCGAACAGTGAGCACAGACCGGCACTTTCAACCCTGCTCCCATGGGGATATTATCGGGGACCTCGGTGCCTCCCGGTTTTCAATCGGCGGTGCTACCCGTACCTTAACCGTCCCATCGGGCTGCGGGCAATACATAATTCGGCGACTGGTCGCATTGAGAAATCCCCGCCATCATTTCGCGTCAAGGTCTTTATCATCAAAAGGTTTGTTTAACGGTTATTGCGCAATTAATATTCGTGACGCAACATGCCGCACAAATCATGAGAGCCGGTATCATGCGACCTGCGATCCTTTTGGGCCCTAAGCAAACAGCCTCCGCCATGTCGTCGCCCCCCTGTACGCGCGATCTCTCTATCTGGAGCACCTCGTACACGCTGCATACAGTACAACTTCCCGAGGCCAGCCACCCGCGTTCAATCCATCGTCAAATCGAGTCATATAATACAAGAAAGTCGAGAAATGCCTCCAGGACGTGCCAAACCCGGTAACTCCCGAAAGCGTTCAGAAAATAAAGACGTCATTTAGTTGAATGGTGCCGTTCCCTGGCCCTCGGCATCTGGCTCGTTGGGCAGTTCGTAGTACTTGAGGTATCTGGCCTCCGCACGGTGTCTTGTCGCGTCGTCCAATTCGCCTCCTCCGACGCCGTTTTCCTTGCCGGACTTGGCCTTGGCGAGGACAGAGATGGATCCAGGACTGTGAAATGTTAGCTTGCCTCCTTACTGATGTATGGATCATAGAACCCTCACCCGTAGATCTCCCGGTCAATGGCCAAAAATTGCTTCATGGCATCCTTGCCGCCCCGCTGTTGAAGGTACGACAGGTAAATGTGGTACAAGTCCTTCTTTGTTGAGGCTGACAGGCGGCTCTTGCTCCGAAGCTCCTCAAAGATCTGCTTGACGCGCTCGGCATGCTGGTCCTCAACCTCGGTGCTGGTGGCCTGCTGGAGCTCAAATTCCAGCCACTTATCCCAGAAGACGCGGCTGTCGGCATACCACTGCACGTTCTTGAGGAACACGTTACGCGCCTCTTCAGTTGAACCCTTGACCTTCCAGAGGAAAGATGCCCATTCAGTCACCAGCGCAGCCTTGGTGAAGATGTCAACCTGTGGAGAGTCGATCTGTGCCTTGAACACCTCAATGGCAGCGTCCAGTCCGCTCTGGCGACGCTGGAGATGAGCCCACGATGTGATGGCCTCGATGCAGTCAGGCAGGCCCATGAGGATCGCGGCATGAATGTCCCTCGCAATGTCGATACGACCGCAGCTTTCCTCAAAGTAGGCCCACTGAAGCCTGATGCCTGGGCGGCTGATGGGCACGAACAGAGTGGCGGCGCGCTGGTAGATGATTCTAACTTCTTCATCCTTGTCCTCCTGTGCCGACATCCATCGGGCGTAACGGAACCAGAACTCATCGTAGAATGCGCAGGTAACCAAGCATCGCTCGTAGAGGAAGACTGTGCGCGTGAAGTTACCCTCAGACTCCTCAAAGTCGAGGTACTTGCGCCAGTTGACGAGTTGCGGGTTCTCGAGCTCCGTGACGTGGAAATAGGGGCGCTTGACCTCGGATTCGTACGTCCACCGCTTGTTGGTTTCGTTCTGAGTCTGGGTGAAGTATTCGTAGTACATTGCGTCGATCTTGGTGCGGATGTCACGCTCCACCTCGAGTTCTGTTCGCTGCACACCTGCATACTGGGCAGCCTCTGCCTCTACCTCGGCCTTAAACCTGTCGAGTGTTTCGGCAGGAACCAGTTCGGTAACGGGACGGCTGTGAGAAAGCTGGCGGAAACGCTCAAAGTAGCGGGCGTACTGGTGCATCGGGATGTGGATGACGCGGGAAAGGATTGCAAAGATCTTGTCCTGCGCCTCCTGTCGTTCTTCGTACTCAATGTACTTATCCCAGAATGGATGGGCGAGGAAGTCCAGGCCAACACAGGTAGCGCCGCGTTCGAACAATCTGGAGAACGGGGTCAGTAAACGGCCAACGAAGGAGGGGGAGGGAGTGATCAAAGCAATAGGGGAAGGCGGGATATACAGGAAGGGGTATCAGAAAAATCAACTAGCGAGTCCAAGTCCAAAGCATTCCAAGGAGAGCGGTATGGTGGAGATGCGACGTGAAGCGTGAAGCGGAGAACGGATGAGGTCATCGTCAAGTGGAAATGAACAGAGCCTGGTAAAGTAGTGTGAGAGGGCATCCCAACAATGGGGCTGCTGTTGGCATTTCTCACCGTCGGATACTTGGAGAGGCGGTGGGCATGGCCAGTGTATCGCTCGTTCGAGGTCTTGAGCGGCCGGTGAGGCATGCTGTGGTGATGGTGCTGTTAAGGGGAAGGAAAGCCGACCATCTATACTTACTCTCTGACGAGGTGTGGGACATGGGTGGTCTCCATTTTGAAGGAGCAGTAGTCGGTCCACAAGTCGACAGAATTGGTGATGCTAGCACATCCTCGCTCGTAGACCTGGAAGAGCGCGGCGTGTTAGCGACAGCTCGGGAGCCAAGGGAGGAATGTTTTGCGACGGGATGCGCCGCCATGCGACAATCACGTACCATCTCGGCCGACTCGGGTCCTGCAATGTTGAACTCGAGATCGGCGTACTTCTTCCAGTAGCCAAAGAGCAGGGGAAATTTGAGAAGGAATCGGTCGTAGGCATCGCGCAGAGTCCCCAGGGCCTGGGGGCTGGAGTTGCGGTTCAGGCCGCCCTCCAAACCCTCGCAGGCGCGTACAAGCTTCTCCCAGTGCTCGAAGTTATCGGGATCGGTGTCCTGCAAGCGCAACGAATGTTAGCAAATGGCCCATTGGTCGAACCGGCAGGTGCGACGCTGGCGATGTCGCAGTCACGTACCACCTCAGCTTGAAGCTTCTTGATCTCGGCATTCTCCTCATCGGAGCTACCGAAGTGGTCGAAGTCAGACATGATGGGCCTGGCTGGAATAACGAGTGGCGGGGGTTACGATGTAATTGGCCGGATAGAAAAAAAACCAGAGTCGATGGTGATGCGCAATACCGCCGAGGGCTGCAGCAGGAGGGAATGGCGGTTTGCAGATGACAGAATGAAGGCACCTGCTGTGTCGAGGCTGTAGCCGTGGGAAGCGTGGATGGCCGGGTCGAGCTTCAAGATCGCGAAGAGGAAGGGGGGCTGGATTTTTTTATGAACGGGCGCCGCACTTTCAATACGGGCTGCATGCAAAATGGGGCTGAAGCAGCATGTTGCTGGGCAAAGATACCTGGAGCCCATGTACCATGACAGGTGAACCCTGGCAAGCAGTGCTTTATCAGTGACGCGCGCCGACCAAAAAAGATCGGCCGAAGGTTGGTTGGCGACATCAGGTGGTCGGCACTCCACCAAACCAAGGCAGTCGGTACATCATCCGCTAGTATTCTGTCTAACCTTGGAACCTGAGGTTTGGGAACGCAACCCATCTCCCAAGTTAGCTACCTCAGGAACTCTGTTGCCTTGCTAAGAATGTCGGGTAGCTTTTTTACGTGCAGCTGGGCCTGCTCTGTCCCAAAGTACGACACTCTGCAGCAGCTGCAGCATCAAAAGCACCAGTGAAATGCCGTCCCCGTCCCTGCAGCAGCAGCCGTCGCATTATCCGACGATGCCAACCCAACACACTACCGAAAGTACCTGGCAGTGGTTCAGTGCTTGCTTTCCACGCATCAGTTGCCCATGGGAGGTCGCTGTTGAGTGGATCAGCCAGCCATCCATCCCATCCACCCTTTACTGCCACCAGCCCCGGCCTTTCCCACGGAGCCTGCCTGAGATTCCCTGCATAACTTCATCGGATTCTGGCGAACAGCCCGACTGACGGACGCTGTCCACTGTGGAGCTCTTCCCAAGTCCAGTGTTCGCTCCGCCCGTGGGCTGTCGTCTGTTCGCCAAGGCCCCGTCGCCCACCACAACCAAGGTCCCGTCGTCTGTCTGAATTTTTTTTTCTTCTGGCGCACTTCGTCGCGTATTAGGTAAGCGGACGGGCTCTGCGTGGATCCTATTTGACGTCTGATACTCACGAAAAACCTTTCACTCTTTTTTTTCCTCTTCTACATATCAAAAAGGCTTATGATGATCTCCCAAAAATACATGATAGGAAGAGAATGACTGCTCACCCAAGGTGGCGGCGTGATCTCAACTCACTTAATCTGAAGCCTGGCATGCGTAAAGCATTGATAATTCGCCTCTTCCCGTTGCATGGGATTCCTCAAGACCTGGTCGTTGTCACCTCCGCGTCTCATCTTCATGTTTCCCCCTTTTCCCGCTGTACCCCCACACACTCTATCTATCGCAAGACTCGAAGTTGACGTTCATGCCCATGGTCAACTCCGGAGCACTCCTAAAGTGTTGTTGCGCGAAACCCCCTTTTTTAGCTTGCGCGATTCGGTTTCCTATTGTCTGTCAAGGAGTGATACTTTCTGTCACACAGGCTCCGAGTCTCCGAGTCTGGGGGACTTTGCAACGATTTTGTATCTCCGCGTGCAATAGCACGAAACAGATACTTTGATGGCTCTGGTTCTATGGAGAGCTACTTTTGTTGCTTTTGACTACACTTGGCATCGGAATAAGTTCATGTTGAAGGTTAAGCGATTTGGTGATCAACAAGGCTGCACTTGCACACCACGCGGAACTCGAGACCGATGCGGTTGCAGAGTTCATGCCTGGAGAAGTCGTGCCAAGCAGATCGTACGATGATAAGACTTTCTCATGTTCATGAAATGCCTCTGTCACGGCCATGTACAATGATTGTGCATCTGATTAGAAGAGGAAGACAGGCGTAGGGGGCGAGGTTGACCAAACGCCTTGCCTTCCGGCGAGTCCCTCGACCTCCCCGACGTAGAGATTAGTTTCGAAGGAAGCTACTCAAGAGTAGTGAGTACAGGCGTCTGTGCTCTCATTATTTCTATATCAAGTCGAGGCCAAATCATCTCGGAGGAGTCCCAGCAGCCGTCTTGGCCATCGTGTTTAGCGACAGCAAATGGACCGACCTCGGTTCCATGCCGTTATCATGCCCTTCGAAAATCGCGCCGCAGCCTCCATACCCTTTTTCATTCTCGCCGTCTCTCGCCATGCACGGCAATATACTGCTCTGGAAGACATCAAATGCGGCGGCTGAGGCTTGGGTAAAAGTCCAACCACGAGGGCAGCAGTAGGAGGAAAGAGAGCCTCAGTGGGCCAAACTATGATCCGCCGAGGCATGCCGAATCCCGACTCGTACAAGCTCCTTTTGAGCAGTTCCCAAGTTGCCTTGTGGACAGTGAATTCAAATATTAGCCCTTCTCGAATAGATCCTTTGGATAGTCTTCTTGGGTGTTCATCGCATGTCTGGTCTTGGCCCGTCTACCAAAGTAACTTCAGGCACGGTGAGGTGACAGTTTCCCTCCTTGTCCCTAACCCTCGTTTCAGCAAGTCGGAATATTTGCAGTTTGACCTCGCCGAATAGACGGCTCGCTTCGTATGGCCGCAGTCTGGCGACCCATTCATATGCTGGGTTCCAGCCGGAAGCATCCTACGGGAGAGGGTCCGCCAGGGCGAGATGGTGGGTACGAACCTAGTGTGGTGCGGAATGTCGACATGTGCAATTTGGGCAGCTTCCTGCTTCGGTGGTCTGTGAGGCTGAAACGAGCTGCCTCCCAGGCGGAGCTCAGGCGCTAAAGGTAGTGGTCCAGCTCTAAACACCTTGTACCTCCGGTGGGACGGACGTCATCCTTGGGCTCCGCATAGGCAACCCAAATCCCGCTACAGTCAGCCACGGCATCCGTACTTGACCATTTGGCGACTTCAATCCCACTGTGCCGCGGCCACCGCGCATCTCCTGCTCAACGACGCCTCGTTGCGACCTGGGTCTTCTCACACTCGTCTCCAAGACCCTTCTCGGCTCGGCCACTGACGACGGCACCCTTCGATGAACGCAGGCCAGCTGTTCAGTTCAAGCATGATCTGCGACACAAACGCATCACCGAACACCTCAGCCGTACATCGCAACCATGGATTACGCCAGCTCCGGCTCGTGGCCTTCTCAGGTGCCGGCGCCCGAGAAGTCTAGCAAGCTCTATATTCGCGACTATCCCCATCGCTCAATTGCGATCGTTTCGTCCTCTCACGCACTCATCTTCCGTTACAACTTCAACAGCACCGGCGCGGCCGCGAACGGCTCCCTTACTTCCCTCGCATCTACCCGCTCGCGACCCAACGGAGGCGACGGCGCCGCAGCGAAATGCATGGTCGAGTTCACTCAGATTACAAAGAAAACATTGGCCGATTACCGTTCCCTGACGCCGCGACCGATCTACGGAACATTGGGCCTGATATCGGTGGAAGGAGATGTGTTCCTCTCCGTCGTAACACATGCCACAAGAGTTGCCACCCTTAGGCCGGGAGAGACCGTGGAGCGGATTGCAAGCGTTGCCTTCTTCTGTCTCAACAATAGCGAGTGGGATGATGTGGTTTCTCTGGACCCTCTGGACTCCGAGATGTCGGATGTCAACTCGGTCTATGGCCAAAACCTGAGAGGGCGCGAGGTAACCCTTGAGCACCCGTGTACAGACCTGCGCAAGCTTTTGGGAAATGGAACATTCTACTACAGCACCGATTTCGACTTGACAAACAGACTACAGGACAGGTAAGAAGGACATTCCTGCAGTGCACTTACAAGCAGCTGACAGTCTCAGAACGGTGAACTCATCTGTATTTGATATCGACAACTTCGACGACTCGTTTTTGTGGAATTCGTTCATGATTAGTCCGCTGGTCCAGTTCAGGTCTCGGCTGTTGCCCCAAGAGCGCGACGCACTTGACCATTCGCGGTTTCTGACTTCAGCCATCCGTGGCTTCTGCCGTACGATGGCAATCCCACAAACAAGTGCTCCTCTGAGGACAAGGTCAACCGGGCTGCCATCGTACTTGACAGTCATTTCGCGTCTGTCAAGTCGGAGGGCCGGAACTCGGTTCAACTCTCGAGGCATTGACGACGATGGCAATGTTGCTAATTTCGTTGAGACGGAAACCATGTACTGGAGTCCAGGAGGCACATTGTTCTCCTATGCCCAAGTCAGAGGCTCTGTGCCGCTCTTCTGGGAACAGACTGCCGAGCTTATTCCCGGTAAACAGAACATCACCGTCATTAGATCTCCCGAAGGAGCTCAGCCGGCGTTCAACAAGCATTTCGATGAGCTGGAGCGAGCCTACGGCGCTGTTCACGTCGTCAACCTCCTTAGCGAGGGCAAGCCCGGCGAGGCGCAACTCAGCCAGCTGTATCACCTCGCGGTACAGCACTGCCCATTAAGCCAGGTTGGAGAGGACGAGTCTCGAGATCACGCACTACTGAGAGAGACCCACTACGACTTTCATGCCGAGACGAAGGGGCCCGGAGGATACGAGGCCGCCCGTCAGATCCGCAGATACATTGAAAATTCTACGGATGGGTTTGCTTACTACTTAGCCGAAGAGTCGGATGACGCTGGCCCAGACACAGATACGCAGGGCGCCGCGCGGATGGTGGTTGTTCTTCAACAAGAAGGCGTCTTCCGGACCAACTGCCTCGATTGCTTGGACAGAACGAATCTGATTCAGACTCTCATTTCCCAGATGGCCACAGAAGCATTTTTAGGCCACAAGGGGGAGTATGCTACGCAAGACTTCTGGATGAGACACTCAACCCTGTGGGCAGACAACGGAGATGCGTTGTCCAAGATTTACGCCGGAACTGGTGCTCTCAAGTCATCTTTTACCCGCAATGGAAAGATGTCGCTGGCTGGTGCTGTTGCAGATATGCGCAAGTCTGTGCAACGACTCTACCACAACAACTTTACAGATTCGGCAAGGCAAACGACGATTGACCGACTGCTTGGACGCCTTGTCAATCAAACGCCAGTTCTCCTGTTCGACCCAATTAGTGATTACGTCTCTGGTGAACTTACCAAGCGTAGTGCTGAGTACTCCTCCGTGCAGGATATTACAATGTGAGTCCGCTCTTTCTTACGACAAGTTATAGTTGCTTACAACTTTAGGTTGGTCGGCACTTTCAATCTCAACGGCCGCACCGAGGGGGTAGATTCCGACTTAGCTCAGTGGCTCTCCCCCGACGAGCTTGGAGATGTGCAGCCTGAAATCGTTGCCGTCGGTTTCCAAGAAATTGTTGAGCTGAGCCCACAGCAAATCATGAACAGCGACCCTTCGCGGAAGCAGCTCTGGGAAAGCGCAGTGAGAAGGTGTCTCAACCAGCGTGCTCAGGCACTCGGAGGAGAGAGATACGTCCTCCTTCGAAGTGGACAGCTTGTTGGAGCCGCGTTGTGTATTTTCGTCAAGGCATCTACGTTGGCCAAGATCAAAAACGTGGAAGGAAGCGTAAAGAAGACTGGCCTGTCAGGAATGGCAGGCAACAAGGGAGCCGTAGCCATTCGGTTTGACTTTGCAAATACCCAAATTTGCTTTGTGACAGCCCATTTGGCTGCAGGGTTCTCGAATTACGATGAGAGGAACAGGGACTATGCGACAATTCATCACGGCCTCCGCTTCCAGCGAAACCGCGGGATCGATGACCACGGTACGTATCGGCTTTGACTTACGAATGCTGGACTTTGGCTAACCAAGACACAGACGCTGTCGTTTGGTTGGGAGACTTCAACTACCGAATTGGCCTAACCTCGGAAGCTGTTCGTACGCTGATTAAGAAGCACGATTTGGACTTGCTTTACGAGAATGACCAGGTGCGGAGCTTTTCCTCGTTGGATTTCCCAGTGCTAATTGTGTTCAGTTGAACCTGCAAATGATTGCGGGTCTGGCGTTCCCGTACTACTCTGAGGCCAGGATCAACTTCTTGCCCACTTACAAGTTCGATCTCGGAACCGATGACTATGATACTTCGTGAGTACCTCAAGCTTGTTATACGTTGGCTCGCGATTGACATCCTCTAGCGAGAAGCAACGAATACCAGCTTGGACCGACCGCATTTTGCGCAAGGGCTCCAATCTCCGTCAACTTGCCTACAATTCAGCACCACTCAAGTTTTCGGACCATCGGCCAGTGTATGCAATTTTCCAATGCAACGTGAGCATCGTGGACGAAACTCTTCGCGATAGGATTAGCCATGACCTCTATCAACGACGAAAAGCCGAAGTTGGCGATTCAACGGCAAACATAGACTCGGAAGAGACCGACGATGAGGACCTGATTGGCTACGAGGCCATCGAGCCCGGACTGCCTCCAGCCAGTTCTGATCGTCAAAAGTGGTGGTTGGAGAACAAGCAGCAAGCAAGAGCCGATATCAAGCAGCCCAGAGCTCCCGACGGGCACACGACGATTCTGAATCCCAATAGGCCACCAAATCCCTTCACGCCAACGACAGAGCCGGACTGGGTCAACGTTCCGCGGTCGAGGCTGTCATCTTTTTCGAGTGTGTCGACATCGCCGTATGAACACGTCTACGCACCAAGCGACCTCTCATCGTCCGCAACAAGTACGACGGCTAGGAGGCTGCCTCCACCTTTCGACCCGTCAGCCATGCCAGCTAAGATAGGCAGACTGAACATCAAAGACGAGAAGTCATCGCAACGAGGGGAGACACCACCCCCGCCCCCGCCGCCTAGAAGGCAGACTGGAGGCATGGCCGCAACTCAAGCAGCCCCATTGACGATGAACCAAGCGCCTCTGATACCCTCCAACAAGTCACAGACAGTACCACCCGCCGTTCCGCGCCCCTCTTCAGCCGTGTCCCAATCCTCGACACAGTCCAAGAGTAAGCCGGCGCCACCCGTCGCGAAGAAACCAGCACATTTGGCCACGGCGCCTGCATCAACCACACCCGCATTGATGAACAACGGGAATGGCTACCGTGATGACGACCCATCAGACAGGCCGCCGCTGCCAGTACGAGCCTCTACGGGGCTGTCAACCACGAGTTCGGGCGTTGGCGGCGGTGTCGCGAGGAAACCAGTGGGTGCACCGGCCAAGCCCCCGCCTAAGAGGGCGGAAACATTGAACATGCCAGGAAGACAGTCTCCGGCGGGGGCGATTGCACTTCCTGGCATGAGACCTAGCGAAGCACGACAAAAGCCCTTGATTCCAGCCAAAATCCAGAGGAAACCAGCACCAGTAGACTTGTTAGACTCCTTGGGCGAAGATAATCATAGCGACATGGGAAGCTGGGAGACGCTTGTCCCCAGTACACAGAAGTAGTGTGATGAAGATTTGAGTTTTCGGGATAAGATGCAGTCGGGAGCGCTGACGGGCGTCGTTTGAACAAATAGACAAGACTACTTTGGGTCAAGTCGGCTGGTAGGGAAAAGAAAAACAAAAAGGATTCGGCGGATTGCTGTTGCTGTAGCACCAGTAGACATGATTGAACGCCTTGAAAGAATATAAGAACGCGCGTCAGAGAGACGCATTTCTGAGACGATTCTTCAACTGCCGTGCTCCGGGAATTGACTGGCGTCTTCTGGCAGCCATTGTTCTCAGATCTTGGATGATACTCACAAAGTGCTCTGAGGAGGTGCTCTGGAAGCGGCGCCACGGCGTGGGATGAGCCGGGGACCCAACCCAATTGGGTTCCCTGTCTCTGCCACCAGCACACACACACACACACACACACACACACACACACACACTCAGACAAAAAAGACTAAATA
>JAKMXC010000976.1:0-12917 GCA_025328345.1 Colletotrichum sp. SAR11_59 | reverse complement strand
ACTTAATTAGTATATATATTAAGTCTAATAGGTATTTATTTTTATTTACTTTTTTCTATATATAAGCTTCCTTATTAAGGCTAGTAATTTATTCTTAGCTATAAAATAGGTCTTAATAGGGATTATAATAAGTAGTTAAACTTCTATTTATTTAATACTCTCTTTTAAGACTTTTAAACTACTTTACCCCTCTTACTACTTATTACTAGTCTTCTATATAATAAGATTAAACGTAAGGGACTATCTTACTTTCTACTACTAAGTAAGTTAATAGTCTATCTAACTATCTTATAAAGATATTATTACTTATATCTAAGAAAGATATAATATAATACTTAGCTAGTTTAATATCTCTTAATACCTAAATACTTTATTAGTAAAGTCTTATTAGATTAGTAATCCTATATAGTAGCTTATTATTAAAGTAGTAGAGATTAGTATATATATCTATAATCTTTGCTAAGTAATTTAAAACTACTCTCTAGCTAATATATATAATATAGATAAGACTAGTCTTTTCTAGAAGAGGATCTTATCTTCTCCTCTTATTTCCCCTATTATACCTAAAAACTAAAAGGATAATATTTAAATCTTATTAAGGCTTACTACTAACGCTATAAGTAATAACTCCTTCTAAGTCTAAGTTATTAATAAAAGCATAATACTTTATACTTTATATAGCTTTAACTTCTCTATATTTAACTTAGTATAGAGGAATAATAAAGAAGCTTAGTTTATAACTATAGTTATAGTAGACTAGCTTAAAGCTTTCTATACCTATATTTAGGTTATAAAACCTAAAGAGCTAATCTTTCTCTTAATAGATAACTTCTCTATATATATTACTATAGTTAAACTTATACTACTACTACTTACTTTCTAGATTAAGTTTCTTTTACTTAATATAATATTAATCTTCTAACTTATAAATTAAAGTATTATTAAAAGCTTTAAGAGTTACTATAAGCGTAATTACTTAGCTTAGATTGCTACTATCCTTAAGAGGAATATTTATACTAATCTTATTAAAGAGATAGATCTCTAAATTACCTTTTATTAAGTAATAGATTATTTCTTTTACCTTCTTAGACTAGAGATAATTAGAATATCTTAGGTAAAATTAATACTTATAGGTAGAGAATTATTACCTTAGAACGCTTAGTTAAGTGATCTTAGTAATCTAATATAGTTATTTACTTATATAGTATTACTAATAGGACTTAATAAGATATTAAGTAAGTTTCTATATCTAGAAGGTGAAAACTTCCTACCTAAAGAGCTTAAAACTATAAAGGAAGAACTTAAAGTTATAAGGATTAGATATTATAAGTTTATTACTTCTAATATACCTAATAAATACCTTAAGGAGTTAAGTATATATATAGAAAGCAAATAGGTTACCTTTATTATTATATATCTTAAGGAAGTAGTCTATAATATTATTAACCTCTTAAATTTTATAGAAGAGAAAGACTATATTTTATAGGAAGATATAGATACTTTTAGAAGGTTTAAGTTGAAGTTACTTTAATATTAGAAAGAGGAGGGTAACTTAAGTATAATTACTAAGTATAAGGGAACTATAATAGATATATAGATATAGAAAGAGGTAAGCTTTCTATAATAGTTATATTATAATAATTATATTATAATAATCTCTTATAATCTTAAAACTACTTAGTATAAGGAATATATTATAATATATTAAAAATTCTACTTTATACTTTTCTATAAATATTCCTTTTATTACTATTAAGTTTTATTTATCTGCTCTATCTATCTAGGAGAAAAGAGAAACTAAATACTTAAAATATTACTTTATTATTAAATTAATTTTATGCTTTAAAGTATTAATTTATAAATACTAGTATTTAGAGCTAGAGAGGTATTAAAGCTAGCTTATACTTATAGAAGTATTAGACTATATTTAGAACCTCTATATTAGTAGTATAGATCTAACTAATATTATGCTAAATTCTAATAAAACTAAGAAGTTTAACCTAATTCTTCTTTATATTATTCCTAACTTTACTAAGGATATCTTAGATTTACTTCTCTATTAGTATATAGAATAGGAATTACTAGTTATAAGTGTAGTTTATAATAAGATAACCTTTTAAAACTTATATATATTTAGTCTTAAGATTTTATTAACTTAAAAATCTCTTATTAGGTTTTATATTCTTATATATCTTCTCTTAGGTATCTTATTATTTCTATTTCTATACTTAATATACTTTCTATAAGACCTTTTTTTTCTTTCTACTAACTATTATAATATTAAACCTCTAAAAAACTAAGAGAAGGAATATTTCCTTAAGTGTAAGGAAATCTTATACTTATAGAAAAATCCTACCTAGCTTTATAATACTAGCTTCTTTAAAAATCTCTTATATTTTCTCTAGGAATTAGTAGAAATATAATAGCTTTAGCTAAAGTAAGTTAAGTATTATAAGCTATATTGCTTAGAATTATTAGTAACTAATAACTAAGGTTTGCTATAAGACCTTAGTAAGAATACTTAGAAGAAAGAATTATAAAATACTTATATGTTAAATAACTTTAAGGATAACTTTTATCTTATTTTAAAGATACTTACTTAATATATCCTTTCTATTTTATTTATTAATCTTAAAGTTAAGATTGTTTATAAGCTATACTAAGAGGTCTTATTTAAACTTTATTAGTTTATATAGAGGTATATCTTCTTAGCTTAGCTTATAATTATCCTTAATAATATATTTAGGTTAACTATTATAAGAGTTAGTTTTTAGACCTTAGATATTTATATAGTATAAAGTAAAAGAAGATTAATAAGGGTTTATTTTAGGCTAAGTTGATACTTTATATAGGCTATTAAAAGATACTTATATTTTATACTTTAGCTTTAGAGTAGATCCTCTTAGTATTTTAGGGTTAGCTTAAACTTTAGTATTAGGTGAAGATATTAACTATAGTAGTATAATTAGGATAAGTAAAATAAAGTAAGGGTTAAATTAAGCTAAGTGATAGCTACTTTTTATTTTATATTTCTATAAGTATTTTTAAAGTATCTTCTTCTAAGAGAACTTATGTATCTTAATAAACTTAGACTTTTATTTATTAGATTATAGCTTCTTACTCTACTTTACTTAAAGAATCCTAATTTTAGTGTTCTTATATTATTATTTTCTTTATATATATTATCTTAGTATTTAGATACTACTTTAATTAGTAAAACTTAGTTTCTATATTAGTTATATTATGAATTTGCTTTTATACCTTTATTATATAGAGATTAGTAGAATAATCTTTAGTAGCTTTTTTTTTCTTATTAGTTTTAGATCTAACTAGGTAACTTATAAAAAAGATTATTTCAATAACTTTATAGACTATTATAATGATGTTATAGGTATAAACTATAAATATATAGTAGTAATAATATTTCTTAAGGTATACTATATAGTATAGATTGAGGATATTTTATGATAAGTATTTAGAGAGATATTTATCGTTACTTTAGATATATTTTATCTTAATTATAGTAAGAAGAAAGATTAATTATAAATATAAAATTAATTTTATATAATATAGATATATAAACTATATTAGTGTGTTATATAATTTTTATGAGGTAGGTAGCTATTATTATAGTAATAAAAGTAGGCTAGTTACTTTTACTACTTACTAGATATATATATATAACCCCTCTTTTTAATATCTACTACTTTATATATTCCTCTTTCGTTTTCCTCTATAATATATTATAATTATAATTTTATTTAGTTTGTTTTATAAATAGCTATATAAGTCTTATTATTTCCCTTATTTTTACTTATTTAGAATCTAATTTCTTCTAGATATCTTAAATCTATAATACTCTTACTTACTATATTATCTAGCGTAGGTGCTACTAAAAATACGTCTAAGTAGACTACTTATAAGCGTAGCTATAAGACTATTACTATAACTACTAAGAAGACTAGCTAGAAGACTACCTATAAAATCTCTACTTATATTATAAAAAAGCGTATACCTACTTGCTGCTATAAGCTTAGATATAAGTTAGATTATTATAATTAGTTTTAGTTATTATAATATTAATATCCTTTAGATCCTGCTTTATAGGAAATTTATTAATATTAGGCTTCTTATAGTACCTTTATCGCTAAGGCGCCCTTCTAGCGCTTTATTAAAGAAATTATATATAATTAAGTTAGCTAATTTAGTCTATCTTATTAGTAAGCTATAGCTATAATAGCTCTTTAAGAAGCTATTAAAGTAACCTTAGTAACTATATTTAAAAGTATATTTATCTATTTACTTTTTATTCTTTTACTTACTTATTTCTAGTATATCTATATATAGTAATCTATACTAAGAGAGTTACTATTAAACCTATAGATATTAACTTTATTAAGAAGATTTATATAATATCTTAAGGTATAGGATATTTATAGCTTAATAACACCTAGTAAGGTATTAAATTCTATTCTTATTCTATTATTTTATTCTACTTATATTTATTTAGTTTATTCTAATAAAATTAAATAGAAGTAGAAGAATATTATATATATTTAATTCTACTTTATAATCTATAATACTTTAAAGCTAGATCTTACTATCCTATCTAAGTAAGTAAATAAAATAGCACTTTTTAAGAAGGGTAATAAAAAGGAGTAAAATACTATAAAGAAGAGAAAGAGAGCTATAGTAAGAAAAACTATACTAAAGCTAAAGAAGAAGAGAAGAACTAACTATAAAGATTTAATTTTTACTATTAGCTCTAATTATAAGAGCGATATAATTTTAGATAATACTCCTATATAGTTACATTATACTAATAATTAGTTTAAAAATATTAAGCTTAGTAATATCTCTACTAGAAATCTTTATGTTTTTAATACTACTAAAGAAAACGCCTAGTATAGTAGTATCTTTATAGGAAATATTAAAGCTACTAATAATTTAGAATAAGATATTATAGCTACTAATAATTATAATAGAAACCTTAAAGCTTCTATTAGCTATAAGGAAAATCTCTTTAGTAGTAATATAATAAGCAATAATAATAGAGAAGAGGCTACTAAATATAGCTATAATCTTAAGGGTTTTAAGTATCTTAAAATCTTTAATAAAGAAAGTTTTAATATTAAGTTAGTAAATATTTTTAAAAAGGTAGTAGAAGATACTATATATTAGCTTAATACTAACGATTTAATATTTCATAATACTCTTTAAGAGTAGATAGATAACTATTCTTAAATTAATAAGAATAAGACTAAGACTAAAACTTAATTAATAATAGTAGGATAGGATAGTTATAAGACTATATAGTAAAGAATAGCTTAGTTTAGATAGATCGTCTTAAGAATTTAGCAATAAGAGTATAACTATATTATATAAAGAGTATTTAAATATAGAAATAATTTTTATAAGATTATTATAATAATTATTATAATATAAACTTACTTATTTTGAGATAAGTAACCTATATTACTAGTAAAATAAATTTTATATAATTAATAAAATAGTTAGTATAATACCTTACTATATTTATTAGAAGGTATATACCTTTAACTTATAAGTATAGGTAGAATCTCTACCTATACCTATATTAATATCTACTTATATACTTAATAAACCTATCTACTTATATTCTAGGTATACCTATAACCTAACCCATTTAGATAGGTACCTATAGGTATCTATAGCATAGGTAATTTAAAGCCTATTAATAGGTTTGCTGTTAACTTCTAGAGACCTCTATTTCCACGCCTTCACCGCTAGTCAGTTCAAACCTACTCCTTTAATAATGTCCACTACCTAGTTGCTAATTATAGGCAGATATTTGAAGGCATAGCTGCTTCCAGCTGTGGCAACTATGAGGCTGTTCCTCTGGGACACTCGATCGATAATGAAATGGCTGTCAAATGAGTCAGTATACTAACATAAACGCGTAGTAAGGATCCTAATGCCTGATAACTCTAGAAGAAATTTGTTGATGAATCTTCGTATAACCTCGAGTGCCTAGGTAGGAATTTAACAAATTGATTTATCTTTAGTCTACTAAGTAACTAGCACGCTGCGCTCTAGGCCATCTGGTTGCATTCTGGGGTTGGTGTACTTAGTGCCGCGGTACCTAATTTTCAGTACACTATTCTCATCCACGGGGAAGCCGTACAGTCCGCCTTCTGCACCGTCACCGATCTTGTATGACCAGGCTGGGAAGCGTGCAGGGGCAAAACGTCCACGAAGATGTTCTGGGACGCTCAACATGACGACAGACCCTGCAGTTGTCTCTGCAAGCCCATCTAGAGAAGGAACCAAGCTTGGAGTCCAGCCGCCACTCGCTATTATCGTTAAGGCAGCTTTGTGTGACTTTCCATCCGTGGTGCGCACACCGATGATATCGGACCCCTGACCTTCCATCAAGGAATCCACCTTTCCAGCCGTTGGATCGAGAATAAGTCGGACACCAAGACGTTTTGCCTTATGCAAAGCAAAGCGACAGGCTTTGTCGGCCAAAGTAATACCGCCAGTGGTGTCCAGCACTCCCAGAAGGTTCCTGGAGAATGGGTGCATCATTGGAAGAAAGCCCCTTCTCGTTGCAGCTTCCAAGTCCTGTGGACTGTTGTTGACGAGTTGAGTATCTACATGACCGGCCCTCTCCATGTTATCAATTGTCGCTATGTCGGAGTCCGGCAAAGCGTCGCCGTCAGTACACGAGAGATCGCCATTGTTGATCCAGAGGTCGTCCGTAGCGCTCATTCCCGGGGGCACAGCATCTCCTCCTTGTCGAAGCTCTTCAGTCCATGAGTTCCAACATTCGATTGCCTCAAAACTCAGGTTTTGGTAGATAGTTTGAGAGCCATACGCGGAACGAATGATCTTGTTGATATCTAGAGTACAGATTAACCAAGAAGAACAATCAAACTTTTCCTCACATATCTCACCTGCAGATGCAGCATCACAGCCTTCGAAGTAGGAATAATGAGTTTTTTCATACGACTGTTTATCCAAGAGAGTGATATTGGTGTATCCGCGCTCTGCTAGGTGGATAGAGGTACTGAGCCCAAAGATGCCAGCACCGACCACGACAACATGATCGTCTTTGGCCAAAGTAGCGGTCGCAACAGACATATTGTTCGTGTAGATCAGAACGAAAATCACGACATGGAAACATCTATAAAATTCTTTGCAGGACATGAGCGTTTGTTATGAACTCGACCATCAGTCTTGATATCCGAGGGGATCATACCTATGACAATATCATTTGATTAATTGTATAAAGTCTGGTACCCGCAGCTTTAAAGATATTACCACCTATATATAGGGATAATACTTAACTAACCTACTTAGGCGTTAGGCGGCTAGGATAGGATATTTATACTATAGGATTATAGGAATAATAAGGACTTACTTAGTATAGAAGAACTATAGTATAAATCATATAATAATAAGATAAAGGAACGATTAGTAGAGTATAAGAAACAATACTTAGTAATTAGTTAGTCCTACTAACTAATTATAATTACTTATATATATAAGTAATTACTTAGAAGTAGATAAAAACTACTAATTAAGATTTATATATAGAATAACTTTAAGCTTAGCTTATAGTTAAACTTCTATAGCTCTTTAGTAATTAACTTAATATTTATTCTTATAGATAGTTTTAGTTTACTTTTATTATAAATTACTCATTAAGTCTAAGATTAATTACTTTAGCTTCTAAAAGACCTAATCTACTATAGCTTATAACTTAAACTATAACTTTAGTATACTATTATTATATATTAATCTCTAGCTTCTATTAGTAGACCTTACTATTAAATAGCTAACTATAATACTTTAATTACTCCTATTTAATAAGTTAATTATTAATACTTACTAATAGTAAAACGATAAGTATATCTTTTTACGTTTTAGCTAAGTCTCCTATATTAAGATCTTTATTCTTTTTATATAACTAGCTTTAAAGTCTAGCGTAGAAACTTATTAATATTAAAGATTATAATATACTAAACTTTAAGTATAACTTTAATAGAGAAAGCTCTTTTACTAAAGAAGGTTATAAAAAACTCTAATATATTATTTAGAAATAAAATACTATATCTAAAGAGATATAAACCTTTATTAATAAAAATAAGTAAGCTATAAATAACCTTAATAAGTAACTTTAGAATAGTAAATAAGTTTATAAGAAACTTAAGAAAGATATTAAAAGAGATACTAACTTTAAAAAAGTTTAAAAACTTTAAAAAGAATTTAATACTTTCTAAGTTATTACTAATATTATTACTACTTTTATTAGAGGATAATAGAAACTTAAACTTAGTACTTTTATTACTTATAATAATACTTCTAAATAACTTAAGTTATTCTTAATTTAGGTTAAAAACTACTAAAACTTTTACTATAGAGACTTTACTAGTTAAACTAAAAGAGTAGTTTATATAGCTACTTACTTCTATAGAAGAGCTTTTAAGTAGTTTAAACCTATTTAAGAAGAATTCTTTAAATATAAAATACTAAATAAATACTCTACTAAGACCTATAATATCTATAGTAACTTCTAAAGATTTAAAGATACTTTATATTTTCTTTTCTAAGACCTTAATAAAAAATAATAAATAGAAAGGGAACTAATATAATTATAGTAAACTAAGTTTACTAAAGAATATACTACTATATTTTAATAATTTAGTATCTAACTTAACTTTACTAAAGAAACTAAGATCTTTATATTCTATTAAGAATTTAAAAATAAAGTTAAAAATAAGATTATTAAGATTAACTACTTTAAAAACTTTTTATAATATATTAATCTTACTATTAAAATTAATAATTAATCTTTTAAATACTATAAGGGAAAAAACAAAAAATAATAAAGATTAAACTTTAAATATAAGTATTAATAGTAGCTTTAGTAGAAGTTTAGTTACTAATCGAATAATAATAAACCTTATAGTAACTAGAGTAATACTTAATAAAGTACTACTTATAGATAATATAGTAAATGTATAGATTTTAATAATAAGAAACCTTAAAACTTTAAATATTATAACTATAATAAATAAAGATATATTACTAAGGATTATAAGTAACTTAAGAAACTCCTTTAGAAACTAATAGCTAAGTAACCTTAATAAATTAATATAATTATAAAAGTATTATATATATCTTAATCTTAAACTAAACATTATAATAATAACTACTAAATTTACTTTAAAATTAAAAAATATTAAGATATTACTTAAGGGATAGTAATCTTAAATAATTTAGTTATAGTATAACTATCTTAAATACCTACTTTAGAGCTTTAGTAATAATATATATTAATAATAGTAAAATTATAAAGAAACTAGCTAAGAAACCTAATAAAATACTATAGATTTAACGTTTTAAACTTATTAATACTCTTTCTATTATATAAGAATAAATTAAAGAGGAATCTAAAAAAGAACTAAAATATTAATATAACCTACTGATAGAATAATAACTCCTAAGTATAACTAGTAATTAGACTTTTAGAGAAAGTAAACATTTACTTTATAACTTAGATAAACTTTATAATATTACTTATTAATATACTTAAATAGAAATTACTTATAAATTTATTTCTAAGATAAATAACTTTAGTTCTAAAGAGGGACTTAATAACTAAAGAAATAAAATTAAGTAACTCCTAAAGTACTAAGAAGTTAATATACTTTAAGATAAATAATAATATTATTTCTATAGTACTTTAGTAAATTAATAAGATTAAGATTATACTTCTTAATTATATATAAAAAACTATTTTATACTAAGAAATAACTATTAACTTTATAAAACTTTCTTTTAGTTTTAATATTTCTATAATAAATATAAAGAATATATAAGAGAAAAATATAATTATTAGTTCTACTTTAGAAGATATAATAATAAGTTTATTTATAAGATTTACTTAATATTTATTATAATTAAATAGACTATAATATTATTTAAAGATAACTTTATAGTCTTTAGATCTAATCTTTAGTTTCTTATAAGATATTAATATAATAATAATATAAAGTAAGATAAATATTAGTAAAATAAATATTAAGTTTATTACTAGGAAAGGGTATATACCTAGAGAATTATAAAGAATAGACTTAAACTTCTATAAATTAAAATTTATAGAAATAGCTTCTTAAAGGTATAATAAGAAAAAAAGTAAATTACTTACTTTAGATAACCTAAATAGTTCAAAAAACTAAGTTTATTTATTAATAATAGATTATAATAAATAACTAAAAAAAGATCTATTTACTAGATATTATAAAGATATAAGAGTAATATAGAACTTTAAGTTACTATTAATAAATAAATAATACTTATACTAATTAATAGTAAAGTTAAAATAAATTTTATTACTTCTTAAGCTATTAATAAACTAGAAGTATAATAAAGAAAAAAAGAATAACTATACTTTCTATATATAATAGAAAGAGAAGAATTTAAGTATAAAAGAGGTATTATTTATAATAAAACTATATTCCTTAAAATAAACTATTTAAATTAGAGAAAAAGAATCTAATTTTATATTATTAATATAGGAATATATAATATAATATTAAGATTACTTTAATTATAAATGAATAACTTATAGATAGATTAAAGTAATCTTAATATTATATTAAGATTATAATAATTTAATTTTTAAGTAGTTTTATTAGAATTTAACTTTAAATAAATTAATATAGTTAGGAATAGTAAAATAATACTTCTATTACTTTAAAGTAAAAGAAACTATATTATAACTACTAAAGATAATAAATCTAGAATAAAAGAATAACTTACTTTTATCTATTTTAGAAGAATATAAAATTTATAAGAAACTCTTTATAGCTAAACTAGATACTAAACTACTTAGATATATTAATTTTAACTATAAAATCCTTTTTTTTTAAAAAAAAAACTATATTTTAATAAGATCTATAGACTTAAGTAAATGAAAATAGAAACCTTAGATAAATATTTTAATAAAAACTTTAAGAAAGGTTATATTAAACTTTTAATATTACTAATAAGAAGTTTAATTTTATTTATATTTAAAAAAAATAGAAAATTATAACTATATATTAACTACTATATATTCTCTATATAATTAGCATAAGGCGCACTTACTAATCCTTATTAGGCTTATACTTAGGCTTAAGCTATATCTACCTTAGTATTATAGAGGGTTTACGTAAAGAAGAGCTACTCCTTAGGATAGCTAAAGATATATATAGCCTCTACTTTAAGGCTATTAGAGGTATTTATTACTTTAATTATAGTATAAAGAGGGTCCTTTTTAGAGGTATTCTTAAGGGCTCTATTTAATACTACTATAATAAAGTACTCTTAATTAAAGTTAAAGTACTTACTAAAGTTAAAGGCTTTATTTAATATATAGATATTATTCTATATAGCGATATTTTTAGCTATTTTCTTAAAAAAAGGTATACTTAGCGTAAGGTTAGTATTCTTATATTCCTTATATAGTATAGATATTATAAAAGATTTATTATAAGTTATAAAGTGAGGAAGAGGAAGAGGGAAAGGTATAAAGCCCTATATATAGTAGTAAAGCTTTTTATACTTCTAGCTATAAGAACCTCTTATAATAACCTCTTTAGTTAAGGAGTTATTTCTATTTAGTAGTGTTACTATAAAAGCTTTAGTAACCTATTTAGCCTTAATATAATTAGCCTTACTATATATAACGCTACTAGCTTTATACTATATAGCTAGCGCTATTACTATTGCAACAAGGTAAGGGAGAAAACTTATTAGTTATACTAAGCACTCTACTCTAAGCGGAAAACCCCCTAAAAATACCTAAACACTTATACTATAATTTTCTAGTTAACTATAAAAGATATAAAAGTAAAAACATAAATATAAGCCTAACTAACTTATACTTTATCTATATTTTCTACTCTTTTTATATCTTAGATTATATAATCTCTTAAGAGAAAATAGGCTACTAAGAAGAAGTTTAGTAATATTACCTCTATAGTATTCTCCCCTATCTTTACTTTAAATAATTAAGGAGGTATAATAGGGATTAAAAAGAAAAATAAAAGTAGGGCTAACTAAAGCTAGAAGAGCCTAAAAACGCCTATTTTTAGTTAATTTTTAAAAGGTAAGGATTAATAAATTTTTCTTATAGGCTAAGTTAAAAAATCCTAAAAACTCTTCTAGAGGGATAGTTACTAAAGTTATTAAGAAGAATAAAAAAAATATAAAAATAAGTATATTTCTTATTTATCTACTTAGTCTTTTTCGTTATAGGCTAACTAAGTTTCTATTTACTTATATAAGCTATTTCCTCTTATAATAACGCCTAATACTTATAAAAACGCCTACTTAACCTCCTTACTTTCTAGTTAAAATTACTAAAAAATTCTAAAATCTCTACCCCCTTCTATATATCCCTTAAGTCTTTTACACGCTAAAGAAAAGAAGACTTAACTAGCCTTACTTTATATATATAAAGTTATACTTAGTTTTTAGGGCTTTTAAGCTATTAACTTTACTTTAAGCTAAGTTTTTAGCTATCTCTTACTTTATATAAGCAATATCCTTATCTTCTTCTTATAGCTCTTTAGCGCGTTATATACTAAGTAGTAGGTATCCTTCTAGTATAGTTAGAAGTAAGTAAAGGTCTTAAAGCTTTATCTTCTAAATAATATCTTTAATTAAGTTATTTTATATTAAAAAGAAGTTATCTAAGGTATAGTTACTTAGTCTAATAGTATTTTTAGGTAAGTTAAGTTTTAGCTCTTATTTCTTAACCTTTACTTAGTATATACCTTTTTAAAGATTTTCTATCTTAACCTATTAATTCTACTCCTTTCTAGTACTCTTAATAAAGTAATCTCTTTTTTTAATATTATCTTAGTAAGTTAAAAGGTTTAAGT
>JAKMXC010000975.1:0-12977 GCA_025328345.1 Colletotrichum sp. SAR11_59 | reverse complement strand
AAGAATAACTATTTATAGCTAGTATAAATAGTTATTATTAATATAAAAGAAATAATACTAATAATAGTAATAATAGGTAAAAGGTAGTAGTAATAGGTAGTAGTAGTAGTTAAATAGATAAAACTGTTGAATTGCTTACTTCCTTTAAATCTGTTCTAAGTGGAAAAATCCATCATATATATAATATATTTTTTCCTCGCAAACTTTTACTTAGTTAGGTAATTACCTAATTGTCATTACTATAATAGGTAATTAACTATAAAAACCTTATTATAAAGTTAATTATTACGGTTTTATTTGATCTGATTTGGATATTCTAGATCTGTAGTATTATTATAGTTATAGTTTATAGATTTGTTACGGATTATTAGTTTCCGTTGTTTTAGTTTCATATCCTAACTTAATATTAACTTTAGTTAATAATAACTGTATTATTTACTTTAGATTTGTTACGGATTATTGGTTTCCGTTGTTTTGGTTTTAAATCTTAACTTAATATTAACTTTAGTTAATAATAACTGTATTATTAACTTTAGGGAATTATTATTCTGTTAATATATACTTTTTATGGTAACTAACCTAATATATGGTTTTCGTTCGTTTCAGCTAATCGTAAGAATTACTATAATAGGTAATTTATACGATTGCACTTTTTGTTCTAATTAGATAAAGTTGTAGTTACTTTATTCCTTTTAGTTATATTAATATGTGATTAATAGGTATAAGGATAGTTATTTAGTTATTAGGTATAGTTTTACTAGTTATACTAGTATTAGTAATCTTAGCTCTATATCCTTTTTATAGCGCTAGTTATATTTAGTTTTACTTAAATTCTCCTTTAGGGGGTACTTAGTTAGGACTTAGTAGTTTTAGTTTAGTAGTTTTTAGAAAAAGCACTTATATATAAAGAAGATTTATACTTAGACTTACTTTTATAAAAAGAGTAATCTCTAGAGTAAACTTAAAAGTATTTTTATTACTTATATTAATAATACTATTAGTATAAAAAATAAAGACTTAATATCTAATAAATAGGAATAAAGTAACTTTTTTATAACTTTTATACTAAAAACTTAGAAAACTATAGAGGAAAGTAAAAGACTTTATTATATACTTTATAAAATATTAAAAACTAGAATTAATAAACTTTTAAGAGATAATATCTATAAAAAAACTAGTTTTAAAACTTCTTTTTAATCCTTTTTTATAATTTAATAAGATATATTATACTTAACTATTACTATTCTTAAAGGTTTAGAAAGATATAAAGAAGTTTCTTAAGTAGTTCTAGAAATTAGTTATTACTACTGACTATAAAGAACTTAAGAAGATTATTAATTTTAGAACTTAGAGGATTATTGACTACTTAAAAGTATATTTAAAACCCCTCTTTTTAAAATAAATCTTTATTTATAAGTTAGATATAGATGAATATTTTATAGATATAAAAACTTAAATTATTATAAAAAGAGATCTCTAACTAGGAGACTTTAAGAGTATTTATACTATAACTCTTATATTATAAATATTTTAAGTTATAATAATAATTATTACGTAATTTAACTATAAAATATACTAATATAATATTACTAATATGTTTTTAAATATAAAGATACTAAAAAGAAGAGATCTAGTTACTTATAAAATACTATAAAGTATTAAAGAACTTATAAGATATTTAAATTCCTCTACTAGATATATTATTAAGTTAGATAGAGCTCTCTATAAGTTTTAAGATATACCTCTTTTATAGTATAAGGAATTTAGCTTTACTTTTAAGAGACTTAGTCTATAAAGTTTAAAAAAAGACTTCTATTTCTTCTAAGACTTTAATTAGAAAGTTATAGGTATATTCTATATTAATGATTTTCTTATCTTTTTTTATAAAGATAATAAGGATAAAGCTTATAAAGTTATTATTAATAAGATTAAAAAAGAGTATAAAATTAAAGAATAAGGGGATATTAAATAATACTTAGGAGTAAGAGTTATTAAGGACTAAAAGACTTAAAAGATCTTTTTAATCTATAACTTATATATTAAAAAAGTTATTTAAAAGTTTAACTTATAAGATACTACTTACTTATTAATACTACTCTCTTAAAGGAAACTTAAAATAAATAAAGGATAAATAATACTATAAAAAGTAAAACCTTTCTAAGAGATACTTAGATTAATATTTTATATAGCTATACTTATTAAAGTAGATATTATATTTATAGTAATACTCTTATTTTAATTCTTTATAAATCTATTTTAGGAATATCTAGTTACTATAAGATATATTATATAATACCTATATAGGATTTAATACTTTATAATTTACTTTAGTATTTTAAAAAGTAAGCTTATAAGTACTTAAATCTTATTTATAGCTATAGATACTTTATTTATAGATAATAAAGTAATATATTAATCTATATAAAGATATTTTATAATACTATTTAGAGGACTAATCTAATAAAAAGTAACTAAATAAGTAATAGTTATAATATTAACTACTAAAGTAGAACTCCTAAGTTTAATAAAAATAATAAAAGAGATAGTAGCTCTCTAGAAGTTATTTAAAGATATTAAACTTAAACTTAGTAATATATAGAATATATATTATAACAACTAATAAATAATTAGACTTATTATAAATAAAAGAAAGAGAACAAATACTTACTTAAGGTATATTAATATTTATAATATATAGTTAAAATAGGAATATTAGAAGAGTAATTTCTAAGTTACTTATATATTAATAAATAAAATACTTATAGATAAACTTATAAAGAACTTCTTATAAATAAAGTTAAAGTACTTTTATTTACTTCTAAATCTTATAAATATAATATATATAATTATAGTATATTTATAAGGATTATAAAGTAAAATAAAGTTTCTCTTATTATATATAAAACTTAAAAAAAAACTACTTATAAAACCTAAAAAGTCTCTTATAAGATTAAAACTACTATAGAACTTTAAGCTAAATAAGCTATCTATTAAACTTTAAAAATAACTATAAGAACTAATATATTTATAAGCTTAATATAAGTTACTAAACTTACAAATAGTATAAAAAAGATCTTTATTAGAGAATTAATTTATATTAAAAAGGTCTCTAAGTTAATAACTATAGCTTTATATTTATAAGTAGTAATCTTAATATCTCTTAAAAACGTTTTAAACTTATTATAAATATCTAAGAAGTCCTTCTTAGAAAAGTTATATATATTAAAGATAGAATATAATATATAAGTAAACTAATAATAAATAGCTCTTTTTAAATAAATATAAAATAAAATAGTAGTTTTAATAGATAAGATAATAGAAACTTTACTTTAAGATATAAATAGAATAGTTCTAGTTTATAAAATAACTAAAGTTACTTAGTATAAATTAAGAAGTATATTTTTAACTATAGAGGAGATTAAGGTATAAATAAGTTTATAAAGAGTATAAGTTTCTTAAATAGCTATAGTAGTAGCTAAAATTAAGAAATTAATATAAAGTTTTTTAGAAATAAACTTATAAGAAGTTAACTACTCTTAGGAGTACTTAATAAAAAGAGCTTATTAAGCTAAAATAATAATAAAAAGCTTACTTATAAGCTACTTACTACTTATAGTAAGAGGTATATTAGTATTAGCTTATTTACTTTTATAAGTTTACTAATAAACTTAAGAGGGAGATATAGCTATAATATCTTTATCTTTAGAAGAGTTAATCTAATAGATCTAATTTAGCTAAAAACTATAATACTTATAAAATATAACTTTATAAAGAAGATTTATTAAGGGTAAAATAATATAATAAAGAGCTAAAGAAGTAAGTAACTTAGAAGATATTTTATTTAGAAGCTCTTACTTAACAAAAACTAAAGTAAAACTATAAGTTTTCTAAGAATAAGAATTCTTATAAGAAGTAAACTTTCTTTATAAAACTTTCTTTAAATATAGAGTTTTCTTTACTTAAAACTTCTAAACTATTCTATCTTAAAACTTCTACTTAAACTTCTAAATAATAATAAGCTCTTAAGTAATAAGAACTTTATAAATCTTAGGAGTTTTATAATATATAAAAAAAAGAAGACTTTCTTTATAAAAGTTTTAAGTAAGCTTTTATACTTTATATAAGCTTTAGAAAAGTACTACTTACTTATTAGTCAAAAAGATAAACTTAAGAGATAGTAACTTATATTTTTAGCTTTTTTAACTATAATAATAATATAAATAACCTTTAACTTATAAATAATAGTATTTAGCTTATTAGCTTCTTTAGTAATCTTAAAAAGGATAATTATATACTTATTATAGCTACTTATAAAATAAAAGTTATAATACTTAAGGTTATAGGAATAATAATAATATAAGTAGTTATTACTATAATTATTACTTATAATATATTAGAGATATTTTACTTTATTAAGCTTATTAATTTTATAATTATAATTATTATTCCTTTCTTTAGCTTTATAGATACTTAAAAATAGTTAGTTTATAAGTTTATAAAGAAATAAGACTTATAGGACTTACTTTTCTACTTTTAAGATAAGGGAAGAATATTACTACTACTATCTTAATAAAATTAAAGCTTAGAAGAAGTATGTAAAGGAAACTTTAGAAATAAATAAGTTAATAATCTTATAAAATAAGAAAAAGAAAATATAAACTTTTTATAAACTTAAGCTTCTCTTTAAAAATATCCTCTTTATAAATAATAATAGCTTTATCCTAACTAATAAGAATATACTTTAGTATATATTTACGCTTAGAAGAAAGAGGAAAGCTAATTCTTAAGATTTTATAATACTTAAGATCTTTAATAATTAGTAAATCCTTAGAAGAGATCTAAGAGTAGTTAATTTAGTTATTAAGAATTAAAAGAATAAGCTCTATAAAAGTATCTTCTATAAGAGTAGGACCTTTAGAAGTAAGCTTCTTAGTAATAAGATCTTTAGAAATAAGCTTCTTATTAATGTTAGCAGTCTGATCAACCTATATAAGTAGGTATTATAGTTCACTCTATACTTTTTTTCATAGTACTAAAACCTAATAGCAGCACTTTAACCTATGCTTAATCTCAATAAAGCAAATAAATAAATCTTAGTATAACTAGTTGTTAACGCTTAGCTTAACTTATCCCCAGCAGAAGAGGGCAGGCGGGCAGGCGGGCAGGCGGGCAGGCGGCGGAGCAGTAAAACGTACTAGTGAGAGCGTTATTTGTAACGCAGAACCCTAATAGCACTCAGCTAGAGCCTAGCGATAGCTTAAACCTATACTTGAGGGCGTAAACTTAATAGTGTAACTCTTTACGTAGCTAAAAGGGTTCTTATAGCTATAGTATAAGAACTTAACTATTCAAACGAAGCCTTAAGCCTATTCCTTACATCCTCCTATATACGTAGTAACCTTATATAATATCCTTCCCCCTCTTTAAATATAAACGTAAGCTAAGTAAAGCTAAGCTGGATAACTTAATCTATAAGACTAATATTAGGGATATTAAAGGCTCTAGCTATAGCTTACTTACTTATACTAATAAGATAACCCTTCTTAAATTCACCTAGCTATACCTACTTAAAGCTATAACTAATAAAAACGATCTATAGTAGTTATATAGCCTTAAGATTAATATAGATATAGTTAAGGCTACTAATAATAATCCTAATACTTATAAATACCTCATAAGCTTCCTTAAGATAGTTAAAGCGGCCTAAACGCTTAAACGTTAGTAAGTTAGGAAGGGTAAATATATTAAGAGTATAGCTAACAGCAGCAGGGCTCCACGTTAAGACTGCGTAGTAGGGCGGAAGACGTTATAACGGCGCGATAGCATAGAAGCCTCAGGGCCCCTACGCCTAGCGGAGCTTACAGCACAGACGTCCAAACAGCAGAGGAGATGACAGAAGACAGGCGTAGATTAAATATAGCGTGAAGGGCGAGTGCAGCTCAGAGGAGCGGAGATAGAGGCGGCTGGAGGAAGACAGTTAAGGCTTGTTATGGTGTTCAAAGTTAGAGGAGCGTGGAGGCGAAGATGATTTCTAAGTAGTCACATAACCTAAAGGTCGTTAGCAGTAGGCGAGGGGACTAGTCTAGCTTTCGCAGTTAATACCAGTTAAATTTCACAATATAAGGCTAGCAGCCTAAGCTTCTTATTAATAAGATCTTAATAAGTAAGCTTATTAATAATAGAGGTATAATTATTAATAGGTTTATTAAAAATAATACTAAGGAGGTACTTATAAAGATAGTTATAAAAGTAAGTTTTAAAAAAGAAGTCTTAATAGTTCTTTTTAAGAAGGTTTAAGGTTATAATATTCTTATTAGTAAGGGCTGCTAGCCTTATATTATGAAATTTAACTGGTATTAACTGCAAAAGCTAGACTAGTCCCCTCGCCCACTGCTAACAACCTTTAGGTCATATGACTACTTAGAAATTATAACTTTAAACACCATAACGAGCCTCAACTATCTTCCTCTAGCTGCCTCTATCTCCATCAGTCTCCTCCATCTCTCTCTCCTCCGCCGTTCAGACGTCTGCGCCTAGATAACATCTTCCGCCCTGCTGCGCAGTCTCAACAGCCCTACCGCTATCAGCTATACTCTCAACATATTCGCCCTTCCTAACTTACTAACTACTTAGGCCGCCTTAGCTATCTCAAAGAAGCTTATGAAGTAATTATAGGTATTAAGATCGTTATTAATAGCTTTAACTATCTTTATATTAATCTTAAAGCTATATAACTCTATTATATCGCTCTTATTAGCTATCTTAAGTAAGTACTTTTAAGTAAATTTAAAGAGGGTTTTCTTATTAGTAAAGAGAAAGTTACTAAACTTAGAGCTTTTAACTTTATACATATTAGTTTTATAGATTAAGTTATCTAGTATAGCCTTACTTAGCTTATATAGAGTTATAATAAGTAGGAAAAATAGGAAAGTTATTATAGTTACTACGCGTATAGGAGGATATGAGGAATAAGCTTAAGGCCTCGTTTAAATAGTTAAGTTATTATACTATAGCTATAAGAACCCTTTTAGCTACGCGAAGAGTTATACTATTAAGTTTACGCCCTTAAGTGTAGGTTTAAGCTATCGCTAGGCTCTAGCTACGTTATAGACGACACCTTTACGACGTTACGAATAATACTCTTGCAAATAATAGTATTATAAATAATGCTTTTATTAGTATGTTTTACTGCTCTACTACTTACCTACCTACCTACTTACCCTCTTCTATATAGCTAGGGATAGGTTAAGCTAAGTATTAACAACTAGTTATACTAAGATTTATTTATTTGCTTTATTGAGATTAAGTATAGGTTAAAGTACTACTATTAGGTTTTAGTATTATAAAAAAAAGTATAGAGTGAACTGCGATACCTACTTATATAGGTTAACTAGACTGCTAACATTCTTATTAGTAATAATAATATATAATAGATAGTAAATAACTTACTAAGTTTATTAAGTAACTTTTAAGTATTATTAGTAATATAAGAGGCTTATTCTCTTATCTTAATAATATATTTAGTTTATATATAGAAGTAGTAATTATAAGTAGTTTTATATAATATAGTAATTAAAGTTTTATAGGATAAGAAATAACTCTTAAAGTAATTAGGAAGGATATATAATCTTTATAAGGGGTTATTATAGTAAAAAAATAGAAAATTAAAAGATTATAGAAATATAAAGGGTTATATAAGGGAAAGAAAAATCTTATATATACTTTAAGAAAAATCTTCTACTTTATTTATATTTAGATAGTTAACTACCTTTACTTATAAGTATAGAGTATATAAATTAGTATATTTTATATATTTATAAAGCTAACTAAATATATTATAAGTTAAGGGGGCTTATTAAGGTCTTTTAAACTATATTATAGGGAGTAAGCTTCTAAGCTATTATATAAGGTACTTTTAGCTATTCTTATAGCTAAGGGGGTATATAATAATTTATCTTATAATATATCCTCTGCTTTATATAGCCTCCTTAGTGAGCTTTATTAAAGGAGTAGGTTATATAACTAGTATAGGCTTTATAAGCTTATGATTTAAGAATACTTAAGAGGGTAACTTCCTCTTAAGTAAGATATACCTTTTTATAAACTATTTAGTCTCTTCTAACTGCTAGCTCTTAGCATTTTCTTAATCCCTACTATACTTTTTAAATTATTTAAAGTTAAAAAAAAGTAGAATATTATAGAGATAATACTACTAAACTTCTTCTTAGTAGCTTATTTTCTCTTAAGAGGTTATATAACTTAAAGGATAAAAATAATAGAAGTTATAAATAAAGTATAACTTAGTTAAGCTTACATTTATATACTTATCTTTATATATTTTATAGTTAGCTAGAAAATTAATATATAAGTGCTTAAGTGTTTTTAGGGGGTTTTCTCTTAAAGTAAGGTGCTTAATACAATTAATAAGTTTTCTCTCTTACCTTATTATACTATAAACTTATATGTTAGCAGTCTAGTCAACCTATATAAGTAGGTATTACAGTTCACTCTATACTTTTTTTTATAATACTAAAACCTAATAGTAGCACTTTAACTTATACTTAATCTTAATAAAGCAAATAAATAAATCTTAATATAACTAGTTATTAACGCTTAGCTTAACTTATCCTTAGTAGAAGAGAGTAAGTAAGTAAGTAAGTAGGTAGTAGAGCAGTAAAACATACTAGTAAGAGCGTCGTTCATAACGCTATTATTCGTAAGAACGTTATTTATAACGTTATAAAGGCGTTATCTATAATATAGCTAGAGCCTAGTAATAGCTTAAACCTATACTTAAGGGTATAAACTTAACAGTATAACTCTTTACTACTATAGCTAAAAAGGTTCTTATAGCTATAGTATAATAACTTAACTATTCAAATAAAGCCTTAAGCTTATTCTTTATATCCTCCTATACGTATAGTAACTATAATCTTACTATCTATAAACGCTATTCTCTATATTATTATAAGTACTTATTCTAGAAGTAAGATGAACGTTTATTTTAATATGTACTAAGTATTTATTATAGATCCTTTATCTATACTTATTCCTAGTAGGACTTATATATAGTATAACTTTAAGCTTAGTTTATAGTTAGATTTTTATAGCTTTTTAGTAATTAACTTAGTATTTATCCTTATAAATACTCTTAACTTACTTTTACTATAAATTACTTATTAAGCTTAAAACTAATTACTTTAGTTTCTAAAGACTTGATCTACTGTAGCTTATAACTTATAATTATAACTATAACCTTATATATTATTATTACGTCTTAATCTTTAGCTTCTATTAGTAAACCCTACTATTAGATAGCTAACTAAAACACTTTAATTACTCCTATTTAATAAGTTAACTATTAATTCCTACTAATAGTATTAAATAATAATATCTTCTTACGCCTCTATTAAGTTACCTACTTTAAAGAGCTCTTCTTCTTCTAAATAGCCTATTAGAAACCTAGCTGAGGAACTTAAAGGAACTCTAATAGCTATAAACTTAGACGATAAGGTTACCTTTAAGAAAGAAACCTATAATAAGCTCTAAGCCTAAATTAAGAAAGGAGATAATAATATTACTAAGGTTTAAACTATATATAATAATATAGCTAATAAACTCTAAAGATTTAAAAGTATAATATAAGAACTAAGTAATAGACTTTAACGTTTTTAGAACCTAGAAAATAAAATTACATACCTAAGAGGATAAAATAATAACTTTACTATATAGGAACTTTAGAATAAAGTTAACACCTTTTAAACTACTACTAATATTATTACTACCCCTATTACTTATAATAGTAATTCTAGATAACTTAAGTTATTCTTAATCTAAGTTAAAAACTACTAAAACTTCTATTATAGTAACTTTACTAGTTAAATTAAGAAAGTAGTTTATATAGCTACTTACCTCTATAGAAGAGCCCTTAAGTAGTTTAAACTTATTTAAGAGGAGTTTCTTAAGTATAAAATACTAGATAAATACTCTACTAAGACCTATAATATCTATAGTAGTTTGTAAGGATTTAAAGACGCCCTACGCTCTCTCTTTTAGAACCTTAATAAGAAATAATAAATAGAAAAGGAACTAGTATAACTATAGTAAACTAAGTCTACTAAAGAGTATACTACTATATTCTAATAGCTTAATATTTAGCTTAACTTTACTAAAGAAACTAAGATCTTTATATTCTACTAAAGACTTAAAGATAAAGTTAAAGATAAAATCATTAAAATCAACTACTTTAAAGACTTCCTCTAGTATACTAACCTAGCTATTAAAATTAATAATTAACTCTTTAAACGCTATAAAGAAAAAAGCGAAAAGTAATAAGGACTAAACTCTAAATATAAGTACTAATAGTAGCTTTAGTAGAAGTTTAGTTACTAGTAGAATAATAATAGACCTTATAATAACTAGAGTAATACTTAATAAAGTACTACTTATAGATAATATAGTAGACCTATAGATTTTAATATAATAACTAAGCTTAATAATAAGAAACCTTAAAACCCTAAGTACTATAACTATAATAAATAAAAATATATCACTAAAGATTATAAGTAACCTAAGAAGCTCCTTTAGAAACTAGTAGCTAAATAACCTTAATAAGTTAATATAATTATAAAAGCTCTATATATATCTTAGTTATAAACTAAATATTATAATAATAATTACTAAATTCACTTTAAAGATAAAGGAATATTAAGATATTACTTAAAGCATAGTAATTCTAGATAAACTAGTTATAATATAACTATTTTAGATATTTACTTTAAAACCTTAGTAATAATATATATTAGTAATAATAAGATTATAAGAAAACTAATAAAATAACTTAATAAAATACTATAAATTTAGTAGTTTAAACCTATTAGTACTTCCTCTACTATATAAGACTAAGAACTAGAGGATAATAATAAATAAAAGCTTATATACCTCTAAAAAGCTAAAAGCTTATACTTAGAATAAATCTAAAAAGAACTTTATAACTTCCTATAAGAATAATAACTAAGAGCTATACTTTTATATATAGAAAGATACTAATATATATATAGAAACCCTACTAAGATTAAATAAATTAACTAAGAACTTAATAAATAAGTTAAAAAAGAATTAGAAGAAGAACTAAAGTATTAATATAACCCTTTAATAAAGTAATAACTCCTTAGTATAACTAGTAACTAGATTTTTAGAGAAAGTAAAAGTTTACTTTATAACTTAGATAAACTTTATAATATTACTTACTAATATACTCAGATAGAAATTACTTATAAGTTTACTTTTAGTATAGATAACTTTAGTTTTAAAGAGGACTTTAATAACTAAGAAAATAAAGTTAAGTACCTCTTAAAATACTAAGAAATTAATATAGTTTAGGATAAGTAGTAGTAATACTTCTATAGAACTTTAGTAAGTTAGTAAGATTAAAACTATACTCCCTAGCTATATATAGAAGACTATTTTATATTAAGAAGTAACTACTAACTTTATAAAACCCTCTTCTAGCTTTAGTATTTCTATAATAAATATAAAAAATATATAGGAGAAAAATATAATTACTAGTTCTACTTTAAAAGATATAATAATAAGTTTATCTATAAGATTTACTTAATATCTACTATAATTAGATAAACTATAGTACTATTAGAAAATAACTTTATAATCT
The DNA here is from genome assembly GCA_025328345.1 of Colletotrichum sp. SAR11_59. NCBI lineage: Eukaryota > Fungi > Ascomycota > Sordariomycetes > Glomerellales > Glomerellaceae > Colletotrichum > Colletotrichum sp. SAR11_59. The sequence goes on along the minus strand of JAKMXC010000975.1, from coordinate 1,306 downwards.
TTAAACTTAGCCTTTAGTTTCCTATAAGATATTAATATAATAATAATATAAAGTAAAATAAATATTAATAAGATAAATACTAAGTTTACTATTAAGAAAAGGTATATACCTAGAGAATTATAAAGAATAGACCTAGACCTCTATAAATTAGAATCTATAAGAATAGCCTCTTAAAAGGATAACAAAAAAGAAAATAGATTACTTACTTTAAATAACTAAAGTAGTTAAAAAACTAGACTTACTTACTAATAGTAAATTATAATAAATAACTAAGATAAAATCTATTTACTAAATATTATAAAGATATAAGAATAACATTAAACTTAAAGTTACTATTAATAAATAAATAATATTTATACTAATTAATAGTAAAGCTAAAGTAAACTTAAGTTTATAGTTACAATATAGCCCCCCTACAAAAAGACTATAGTAAAATTCACCCTATATATAGGTATAATTCTAGAAACACTATATAGGTATTTTAACTTATACCCTCTACTAATTAAGGAAAATAGTATAGAAACTTTATATATTCCTACTAGTAAGCAAACCCTTATGTAAAGTTAAATATACGCTTTAGCTAAATAGACTAGTAGAATAGTAATAGCGCTAGCTATATAGTATAGAGCTAGCAACGCTATATATAGTAGGGCTAATTATATTAAGGCTAAATAGGTTATTAAGGCTCTTATAGCTAATAATAGCTTTACTAAACTTTCTAGTAAGGTTCTATAAACGCTACTATATAGGAGATAACTCCTTAACTAAAGAGGTTATTAGAAGAGGTTCTTATAGCTAGAAGTATAAAAACTCTAGCGTAAGGCTTTATACCTATCCCTCTTCCTCTTCCTCTTCTTTATCCTTAAACCTATATTAATAACCTATTCTTATAACCTATAATAAATCCTTTATAATATCTATACTATATAAGGAATATAAAAATACTAACTTTATATAAAGTATACCTTTCTTTAAGAATATAGCTAGAGATATTACTATATAGAATAATATCTATATACTAAATAAAACCCTTAAGTTTAGTATATATTTTATCCCTAATTAGAAGTATTTTATTAGAGTTATATTAGATAGAGTTCTTAGTAATACCCTTCTAAGGGACCTTATCTACTAAGTAATTATAGTAATAATAAGACCTAATAGCCTTAGCGTAGAAGCTATATATATCTCTAGCTATCTTAAGGAGTAGCCCTTTCTAAAACTACTAAACTAAAACTACTAAGTCCTAACTAAGTACCCCCTAAAGGAGAATTTAAGTAAAACTAAATATAACTAGCGCTATAAAAAG
>JAKMXC010000974.1:0-12988 GCA_025328345.1 Colletotrichum sp. SAR11_59 | reverse complement strand
CTTTAATTACTTTTACTATATATTCTCTAGTAACCTTTTCTCTATATTATTATTATAGTTATTTCTAGGTTTTTATAATTCCTTAGTAACTATATATAGAGTAAGCATAGAACTTTATAATTACTTTATTATCTAGCTTACTAAGTAGGCTAATATTAGATTATTTAGCTATTATTAAGAGTTTAGCTATTAGTATTAGGTCTCTATTATTGTTTTCTCTAAGAATTATCTAGGTTTCTTTAGGTATTAAGATATTATAGTCTAGTTATTAGCTAAGGGTGTTAGCTCTACTATTTTCTAATCCTTTTTAATAAATAATTTAGAAATTAAATTCTAATAGGAATTTAGACTATCTAATTTATTATTTATTTAATACTTTTAAGGTTATAAAGTATAAGAGATTTTTATAGTTTAAGTATATAAATACTTTATAGATAGTTCCTAAGAGTTCTAGTCTCTACTCCTTAAAAGTTTTAATAATTACTATTAGTTCCTTATTATAGATCTAATAGTTTAGCTTAGGTCTATAGAGTTTATAAGAGAAGAAGGCGTAAGGATATAGCTATCTTTCTAAGTCTTATTATAATAGTTATACTTTAAAAGCGTAATCTAAGGAATCTAGTTCTACTTTAAATTATTTAGTAGGGTCTAGTATTATTAGGATTAGTTTACTACTAATAAGGTCTTTAATTTTTTAAAAAACTATTTATTAGGGTTCCTCTTATATAAAGGGTATATCTTTATAGCTAAGGTTTATAAGAGCTATATTAATCTTACTATAATCTTTAATAAATTTATAGTAGAAGTTAATAAAACCTAAGAATCTTTAAACTTCCTTAAGGTTCTTAAGTATTAGCTATTCCTTAATAGCTTTAACCTTATTTTCTAATATTTAAACTTCTTTAGGGATAATAGTAAATCTAAAGTATTTAACTTTTTATATATAGAATTTGCTTTTCTTAGGTTTAACTAGAAGCTTAGTTTCTTAAAGGGTTTATAGGATATAATATATACCTTCTCTATATTTTTAAGCGTAGGCGAGAAAATAAGGATATTATCTAAGTAGACTACTATATAGATATTAATATATTTATATAGAACTTAGTTAATTATATTCTAGAATATTATAGAGGTATTAGTAAAACTAAAAGGTATAATAAGGTATTTAAAATGTCCTTTTTATGTTCTAAAGGCGGTCTTCTATTCTTTACTTTACTTTATTCTAATTAAGTTATAAGCTTCTTTAAAGTTAAAGGCTATAAACTAATTAGCTCTATAAAGGAGTTATCTTATTTCGTTAATAAGTAGTAGTAAGTAGTAATTCTTAATTGTTATTTTATTAAGTATATAGTAGTTAATATATAGTTATAGTTTTCTGTTTTTCTTTAGTATAAATAGGATTAAGCTTCCTACTAATAATATTAAAGGTCTAATATATCCTTTTCTAAGGTTTTCTTTAAAGTACTTATTTAGAGCTTCTATCTCTATTAAGTTAAGTCTATAGATCTTATTAAATTATAGTTTTTTTCCTTCTTTAAGGGGGATCTTATAGTTAAAACTAGTATATTCTAGTAGTTTAGTCTCTAGCTTAGCTATAAAGAGTTTCTTATAAACTTAGTATTCTTCTAAGATAGATAGAAGTAGATCGTTCTTTTGTTTTAGATCTATTGTTTTTAGTAGTCTTAATATAGCTTCTTTTGCTTTAAAGTAATAGAAGTATTATTTTACTATTCCTAACTATATTAACTTATTTAAGGCTTAATTCTAATAGGGTTACTTAAGGACTAAATTATTATAGTCTTAATAGAGTTAGCTATTACTTTAATCTATCTATAGGTTATTTATTTATAGCTAAGGTAATCTTAATACTATATTATATATTCCTATATTAGTAATATTAAATTAGATTCTTTTTTTTAATCTAAATAGCTTATTTTAAAAAGTATAATCTTATTATAGATAGTACCTCCTTTATACTTAAATTCTTCTCCTTCTACTATATATAAGAAGTATAATTATTCTTTTCCTCCCTATTATACTTCTAGCTTATTAATAGTTTAGGGGGTAATAAAATTTGCTTTAGCTTTACTATTAATTAGTATAAGTGTTATTTATTTATTAATAATAACTTTAAGTTTTAGGTTATTCTTATATTCTTATAATATCTAGTAAATAGATCTTTTCTTAGTTACTTATTATAATCTATTATTAGTAAGTATACTTAGTTTTTTAACTGTTCTAGTTATCTAAAGTAAGTAATCTACTTCCCTTCTTATTATACTTTTAAGAGGCTATTTTTATAGATTCTAACCTATAGAGGTCTAGGTTTATTTTTTATAATTCTCTAGGCGTATACTTTTTCTTAGTAGTAAACTTAGCATTTATCTTATTAATATTTATCTTACTTTATATTATTATTATGCTAGTATCTTATAGGAAACTAAAAGCTAGGTCTAAAGGCTATAAAGTTATCTTTAAATAGTACTATAGTCTATTTAATTATAGTAGATATTAAGTAAATCTTATAAATAGGCTTATTATTATATCTTCTAAGGTAGAACTAATAATTATACTTCTCTCCTATATATTCTTTATACTTATTGTGAAAGTACTAAGGTTAAAAGAGGGTTTAATAAAGTTAGTAGTTACTTCTTAATATAAGATAGTTTTCTATATATAGCTAAGAGGTATAGTTTCTATCTTATTAATTTACTAAGGTGCTATAGAAGTAGTATTACTACTTATCTTAGAGTATATTAATTTCCTAGTACTTTAGGAATTACTTAATTCTATTTCCCTTATTATTAGGTTCCTCTTTAGAGCTAAAGTTATCTATACTAAAAGTAAACCTATAAGTAATCTCTACTTAAGTATATTAGTAAGTAATATTATAAAGTTTATCTAAGTTATAAAGTAAGCTTTTACTTTCTCTAAAAGTTTAGTTACTAGTTATACTAAGGAGTTATTATTCTATTAAGAGATTATATTAGTATTCTAGTTCTTCTTTAAATTCTTCCTTAACTTATTTATTAAGTTCCTAATTAATTTATTTAATCTTAGTAAGGTTTCTATATGCGTTTTTATATCGTTCTATATATAAAAGTATAGCTCCTAGTTATTATTCCTATAAGGGATTATAAAGTTCTTCTTAGATTTATTCTAAGTATAGGCTTTTAGCCTTTTAGAGGCGTATAAGCTTTTATTTATTATTATTCTCTAATTCTTAGTCTTATATAATAAAAGAGGTACTAATAGGTTTAAACTATTAGATCTATAGTATTTTATTAAGCTATTTAGCTAGTTTTCTTATAATCTTACTATTACTAGTATATATTATTACTAAGGTCTTAAAATAAAGGTCTAGGATAGTTATATTATATCTAGTTTATCTTAAGTTACTATTTTTTAAGTAATATCTTAATATTTCCTTATTTTTAAGGTAAATTTAATAGTTATTATTATAGTATTTAGTTTATAATTATAATATATATAGTGCTTTTATAATTATGTTAATTTATTAGGGTTGCTTAGCTACTAGTTTCTAAAGAAGCTTCTTAAGCTACTTATAGTTCTTAGTAATATATCTTTATTTATTATAGTTATAATACTTAAAGTTCTAAAGTTTCTTATTATTAAACTTAGTTATTATACTAAGATCTATAGGTCTACTATATTATCTATAAGTAGTACTTTATTATATATTACTCTAGTTATTATAAGGTTTATTATTATTCTACTAGTAGTTAAATTTCTACTAGGGTTGCTATTAGTACTTATATCTAGAGTTTAATCCTTATTATTTTTCGCCTTTTTCCTTATAGTATTTAAAAAGTTAGTTATTAATTTTAATAATAAGGTTAGTATACTAGAGGAAGTCTTTAGAGCAGTTAATCTTAACAATCTTATCTTTAACTTTATCTTTAAGTCCTTAGTAGAATATAAAGATCTTAGTTTTTTTAGTAAAGTTAAGTTAGATACTAAGTTATTTAAATATAGTAGTATACTCCTTAGTAAACTTAGTTTACTATAGCTATATTAGTTCTCTTTCTACTTACTATTTCTTATTAAAGTCCTAGAAAAAAGAGTATAAAACGTCTTTAAATCCTTAGAAGTTACTATAGATATTATAGGTCTTAGTAGAGTATTTATTTAGTGTTTTATATTTAAAGAATTCTTCTTAGATAAGTTTAAACTACTTAAAAACCCTTCTATAAAAATAAGTAGCTATATAAACTACTTTCTTAGTTTAGTTAGTAAAGTTATTATAGTAGAAGTTTTAGTAGTTCTTAACTTAGATTAGGAATAACTTAAGCTATCTAGGAGTACTATTATAGGTAATAAAAACGCTAAGTTTAAGTTTTTATTATCCTCCTAGGAGGGTAGTAATAATATTAGTAGTAGCTTAGAAAGTATTAAGTTCTTTTTAAAGTTCTTAAACTTTCTTTAAGTTAGTATCTCTCTTAATATCTTTTTTAAGTTTCTTATATACTTATTTAGTATTCTAAAGTTATTTATTAAAACTATTTATAGCTTACTTACTTTCGTTAATAAAGGTTTATATCTCTTTAGATTTAATATCTTATTTCTAGATAATATATTAAAGTTTTTTATATCCTTCCTTAATAAAGGAACTTTCTCTATTAGAGTTATACTTAAGGTTTAGTATATTATAGTCTTTAACGCTAGTAAGTTCTTACGCTAGACTTTAAAGCTAGTTATATAAAGAAAATAAAGATCCTAAAGTAGAAGATTTAGCTAAAGTATAAGAAGATATACTTATCTTTTTACTATTAGTAGGCGTTAATAGTTAACTTACTAAATAGGAGTAATTAAAATATTATAGTTAGCTAGCTAATAATAAGGTCTGCTAATAGAAGCTAGAGATTAATACGTAGTAATAATATATTAAGGTTATAGTCTATATTATAGGTTATTAGCTTATAGTAGATTAATCTTTAGAAACTAAAATAATTAGTCTTAAACTTAATAAGTAATTTATAGTAAAGGTAAGCTAAAAATATCCTAAAGATAAATACTAAGAAGTTAATTACTAAAAAGCTATAGGAGTCTAACTATAAACTAAACTTAGGATTATATTATATATAAATCCTTTTATATAAATAGTTCTACTATTTATAAATATTATTCCCTTTATTACTATAAACGTTTATTTTAAAGTAGGATAAGTACTTATTCTAGTATTTACTAAACGTTTATTATAGATCCCTTATTTATACTTATTCCTTATTATTATGTAACTTATATTATAGTTCTTCTATACTAAGTAAGTCCTTAGTATTCTTATAATCTTATAGTATAAATATCCTATTCCTACTATCTAACACCTAAGTAGGTCGTGTAGCTATTATCCTTATTTACAGGTCGTAATAGCCGTATTAGCAGAGGCGGCAGTCGCAGAAGCTGCGAGTGAAGCAAAAAGGAGTATTGCGTTGAGGAATTGTATCGTTGGGAATTCCGTGTGAATGTGATTTGGTCTGGCAAGATATTCAGCTGGTCGGGTTGACTAACTGGGAAGGAACGTCAGTTAATATACAGTTGAGTTCAGTTGGTTAGATAGCGGCGAACTCGGGAGGTGAATAAAAGTCCGAATCTTGTCAAGAATACGAAGAAAGTCTAAATAATGAGCCTCATCTCCTAGTTTCACATAGGGGGCGAGATCCATTCTCCTTACGGGAGGCTCGGGTTACCAAAGCACGGAAGACTTCTCTTCGGTGACTGGGTCGATTATGAACACTACGGTAGCGAACGCTTGGACTAACCTTTGGCGATTGGATGAGATAACGCAGGAAGGCAGGAGATATGGCAAGTGCGGGCAATGTGTGAAATATGAGTGACACGGGCGGTAGGAAGGGGGCGGCGATGGTTACTTTCGGGTCTCGGCCCACTCACGTACGTCGTCGACGGCAGCGAGAAAGACCAGGGGCTGATGGTCGCGATAAGCTGTTTTCCAGTAATGCCCGTCTAGGGTAACTGATGGGATTTGGCGACTCTGGAGACAATAGTGTCGATGGATAGATGAAGTAATATTATGTGGGATCGCAAGATTTGAAACTGCCTGGCATTTTAGTATCTAGCTACAATTGTTAAACAAAACCTGAGGTAACTAGCAAACCAACAGGTACATGAAACGCCCACACTGTTAGACTCAATGAATCGTCGTAAAAGTAGGAATCGTCTAAAAGTAGGCATGTCCCTATTTCATCTCGAGCCAGTTCCCTTGAACGAATCAGAAGAGACTTTCTGGGATGTCATTCAAAGTCTTCCCTCTTGTTCGAAGAATAGACGTCATCCAAGCCTGACTTCCGCGGGAAAGTTGAACTTGCCGGCTGCCCTCTTGTTGAAAATAAGCGTCTAGAGCTCCACTTACATGGTACTCCAACGCGAGCCTTGTAGTGTCAATGATCAATAATCGAAAGCATTCCCGAATATCAACATGTCTCCATCTTTGGGCATCAAGGAAGTAACGGATGACATAAAACACTGTCTGGATCAACGGAGCAGCCAGCACATTCAGCGGTAAAACACCGAGACATTGAAAACTTCTTTGAAAGGTCCAAGTAAAATTGAAGATCCTCATCATAAATACCCGTTTCATCGCCAGGCTCAAGAACGCGTGGCAACTAGACAGGCAGTCGTGTTGCAGGGTCCAAACTTCTTCCAGGGTCCACAACAAGCATCTTGCGCGCAAGACGGATTCCCGGAAGGGACCTTGAACTTGTCGGCTTTGTTGGATGTAGTCTCGGACAAGCGTCAGAATTTCTGTGGATGGATCGAGCGTTGTGTCACGGTCGTTAGCTCTTAATCCGACACGGAGGAATTGACGCAGCCCAGCTTCTCCGCTGGGAACCCTGAATATGGTGTCTTCCTGTGGTCGAAAAAGACAGGCCATAAGCTCTGTATGTTGATCGAACTGCACTGCAATATCTGGCCATCGTTCGTCGCAAAAGACAATTCTCTTAAAGTGTCGGATCTTGGATTGTTTGCGACGTGGCGGTCGCGGCAGAGGGCCGAATTCCGAAACTTGAGTATCTATCCACTCGCGTAGCGTTTGTTGCCTCGATTCACCATGGGCACCGCTTCTTCCGTCACTGAAAGGCTGCCGCATTGTCTGTGTGAAAAAGTCTTTCAAGCCAGTCTTCTTGATCTCTTCGAGTGCAAGCGAGGTAATTGGGTCCGGCTTGCCTTCAGGCGAAGACAAGAATTGGACCGAAAGACCGCAATTAGTACTTCAAGACTAGTCAGTACACTTTTTCGAGGCTCTCAAACCCGTCAAAACTTACCAGATTACCTCTTCGCCCTCAAACTCGGGCCAGTCAGTTTTACAAACCGGACACCGAGACTTGTCTGGCGCCTCGGGACGGAAAATCACTCTCATCTCGATCGCATCCTCACGCCCTGTGAAGGGAGGTACACCGGGGCCAGTGAGAACGAAGCTTTTGTCTGTTACTGCGCTGTGTAGGATGTAGTTCTTATTTTTAACAGCTTGACATGGCCGCCGACCTGAACAAAACTCCTGCAGCAGAAGATCATGGACACCCTAGGTGGGAATTCAATCTGTTAGTTGATCTGAACACCACAATGACCGAGGTCCCCCGGAATAGGAGGCTTACGTTCCAAGAAGATATAGATGTCGTCGAGCATATGTGGTATTTCGACCGCGCATCTAAGACCATAAAGGTGGTCCCAATTTGCCTATGCCTTAGTCTACCGATGAGCACTCTGTAGTCCATGACGTTATTCGGTCCCCTAGTTGAGTATCTAGTTAGAAGGACGGCGAAAGGAGGAAATCGAACGCCATGTGAAATCTTACAAGCGCATTGAATTGATTACAAGATTAATCACTTCGAACTTTCCAGCAAGATCGGCCCGAAGACTGCTCAAGATGCCATCGTCATGTTTCCAGCGTATCTTATGGAGGACCCTTGAGAACCAATTTCCATGGCGTCTTTCTCCGAGGAAAGGCTGAAGACTCGTAATTTTGGCGAAGAAGTCGTTGAGGAGACCGGCAACCGCTTGTAACTCGGGCCCAAGAATACGCAGCAGTCTGGTATTGTCCTTCGCCGCTGAGTCGCATATGACTTGGGCAGCATATGCAAACGACTCATATACATGTATGTGCTTAACAAATTCTCGGATGGCTCTACCGCGCAGAAGTCCGACAAGAGTCACCAGACCCTGCAATAGTGGGTAGAAGTCGCCCACGCTGAAGCCAAAGGGAACCATCGCAAGGCTGTTGGGTAGTCTTTCGATAAGAGTGTTTGAGTCGTGCTGAGGAATTTTCAGAAGTTTCGTGACATTTTCGCCAGCAGAAGTAAGTTCAAAGGAAGAATTGATTTAGGGGTATAAATGCACATCGCCGAGGGCTGATCGTGGGAATTAAATATGACTGCTCTTGTAGCTAGTCCACGTGTTGAGAATTGGAATTTGGTTAACTTCACTTCTGCAGTGCCAGCTCATACATCTCTTCTACCCGATGCATCCTCACAGACTAGTGCCGTGGGAGCCCTTGATCATTGGCTGCGGCATGTGGTGGTTGTTGGCACACCAGCATCGTTGCAGTCTAGACTCCTGCAAGAGAGCGGCAGGCTCTGGCGCGAACCGTCCCGGCACAGCCTCGAAACTTGAATCATGCCGTATGATTGAACAGTCGTTACCCGACCCCTCCATATCAGCCATGATGATCTGCAGTGAGGCGCACGGGAAACTCTTCGTGGTCTGATCTGGGGCGGATGAAATGAAACCATGGTGTGCGTGAGGTAACTAAAGAGTTTATGCTTTTGGATGCACAATTTTCTGTCATAGAGATGCGCAGACAAAACTACTACGTTCGCTACTTTTGATTTGTTACACGAAGAGAGCCTTACTGCGTAGATGATCTATGTCATGTTGGAAATCACAATCTCTGATTAATGCCGTAATGGTCGCGTACTACCTACTACTATACATTGCAGACAAATGAAATCTATAATCGACAGTGACCGCCTTGGTATCTCAAACTAAGCCATCAACGCCGATATCCCCAATTTCACAAACGAGTGTTATCCGTCATAATAGCCTAGCGACCGCCATTGACCTTCTTGCCCTGCTGCTCAGCCTGCATGGCGTTCATGCCAGCGTTGAGCTTACCAAACTGCCACTCGGGGAGGGTAATGCCCGTCTGCTCGTTGATGGTCGTCATCAGAGGCGGCAGCATCTGGTAAATGTTCCTCATCGTGTCGACCCCAGAGTTGCCGCCACCCTCGCCTGACTGAGACCCCGTGTTCCACACACTGATCTTGGGCTCCAGACCGCGGATGGCCGAGGCGTTCGCCTTCGCCAGCTCGACGTAGGTGCCCTTCTCGATCATCAGGTACTGCATCAGACCTGCCGGGCCGCCGAAGGCCTGCGCCATCTTGCCGTACGCGTCCGCCATCGCGGACAGACCCTCGGCCTTCTTGAGTGACACCGCGAGGTCTGCGTCGGCCGCCAGCTGCGTCGCGTACTGCGCCGCCTCGGCGTCGAGCTTGTTCTTCTCGAAGCGGGCCTTGGCGTCCGCCTCGATCCCGTACGCGCCGGCCTCCGCCTCGCGCTTGTTCTTCTCCGCGCGCGCCCGCGCGTCCGCCTCGACGGCGTACGCCTCCGCATCCGTCTGCTGCTGCCGCGCCTCGCGCTCAATCGTCGCCTTGACGACGTCCCGCGCGCGCAGGCGCTCGATCTCCGCCGCCGCGCGCTTCACCTCGACCTCCTTCTTCAGGTCCTCGTCCTTGCTCTCGAGCGCGCGCTGCGCCTGCACGCGCGCAATGTCGACGTCGCGCGTCAGCGACGCCTGGCGCGTGTCGAGGTTCGCCTCGGCGGTGGCGCGCTCAATGTCGCGCTCCGTCTTCTGCACGGCGGTCTCGGCGTTGATCTTTGCGATCTCGCGGTCCTGCTCGCCCTTGCGCTGGGCCTCGCCGACGTTTCCGCGCAGCTGGGCCTCGGCGACGTCGATGCGGGCCTGGTTGGTCGCGCCCTCGTGGGCCTTGCGCGAGAGCGACTCGAAGTAGATGCTGTTGGGCGCGTCCTTGAGCTCCTTGACGTTGGCGTTGTAGATGACGAGGCCGAACTGGGAGAGCTCGGACTGGATGTTCTTGAAGATGCGGCGCTTGAAGACCTCGCGCTCGGTGAAGATCTCCTCCATGGTCATGCTGGAGACGAGCACGCGCACCTCGCCCTCGATGACGCCCTTGACGATGTTCTCGAGGTGCAGCATGGAGCCGCCCTTCTTGTCGGCGGCCTCGGCGAGGAGCATGGCGTACTTCATGAGGGCGTCGCCGCGGTCCTCGCGGGAGTTGGCGGGGATGGAGTCGTGGTCGTTGCTGTGGACGGAGCTGTCGTTGTTGTTGCTGTTGTTGCCGTGGTACAGGTGCTGGGCGTTTGCGCCGCGGGAGTTGACGTCCGGGCCGACGGTGAAGACGACAGGCAGCAGGAATTGCAGCTTCTCCTTGGTCATGGCTTGCAGGCTCATGGCGTAGTCGTGGGGCTGGACGGAGAAGCGCATGCAGCGCTGGAAGGGCCAGACCCATGTTGCCTTTGTGATCTTGACCGTCTTCACGGACATACCCGTGATGGCCAAGTACTCATCGGGGGCAGCGATTCTGTACGACATCTTGGCGGTGTTTGTTTGTGTTTTGATGGATGGGGATGGGGTATGAAAGATGAGGAATGATTAAGTAATTGCTTTGCTGGCTGAGATTAAAGGGAGAAGATTGGGGGTGCAACTGATGTTATATAGATAGTTGTCGTTGAGGTCTATCGGAGAACCCGAAGAGTAAGGGTGGCGGGTGACGAGAAGGTTTACTTATGCTTTGGATGAGCCGGTGAGGTTTCGATGGCGTTCGTTCTAACACGGAGTAATTTACAACCTTTGATAACGAAGGAGGGTATGTTGAGGTATCTGAGGATAATGTTACACTTGTGTGACACGAAAGAGCAAACATTGTAGATGGCTCTCCTCCTTTTTATGTATGCTCGGTCTGTTCGCGTTTCTGATATGTCAACGTTTAGGAGTCATAGGCACAACGGCAGATCGCAAGGCATTCTTGCAGGGCCGAAAGCCAATCGTTGAGCCTCGTGTAACACTACCAAGTGCCATGCCGAAGAGGGGAAAGCAGCAAACGGCGCGTAGGAGCTATCCAAGCGGGTGTGTGGCGGAGCCCAGGAAGGGCTGAAATGGCCTTGGTATGTATGTCACTTGGAATGCGCCCAAGGTATCAAGATGAATAGACTATGCCAGATAACCCCTCTTCTTCACTCTACTAAGGTCACGTTATCTTCTCCGACATAACCAAGTGCTCGGCCACCTCCGAACTCATGAATTATCTTCAGAAACTCTCGCAAGTTCGCGGTATTCATCATCACAAAAACTACTTCATGTCATCAGTGGCGCCTAGAGTAAGTCATATGACGCTGGCCCAAGCTCCCTTCGCCTTCCAGAAGCCTTCCTAAACGGCTGCCTAGTGGCTTGGAATGTGGGTCTGTGGGGGGATAAGACGGCGATCATTCCGCCCGACTCACACTTGTTATCCAGGGCACCTTGATGTGCACTCTCCAGCTATTGAGGCCAGCTGCGCTGACGAACTGCTGCTTTCATGTAGATGGGCATCTCAGCCTCAAAATCAGGGTTCTGTAGTATGCACAGGGTCTATCAGATAAGATTTTGCCCCGTGGGAATATTCCGTCGGCAACCAGAGTCGCATTCATGGATCCCCGAGTTCCAATGCGCTCACCGAGGAACGCCTCAGCTGAACAATCCCAATCAAGCTCATACTGACCGACATCATGCCAAAGCATCTGCACTTCAGAGAAATCCCTCAGGCTAGACAGCATCACTCACGATAAATCACTCAGCTAATACCCCAGATCAACATTCTCGGGCTCTCGCGTCTAACAGCACAACCCGACCCAATCGGCACCGAAGCCCGCATCCGGGGACCGAACCGGAGGCGGAGTCAGGGGTGGGCCTCAAAAATCGGTCACCTGTCTCCGGAATGCTGGAAGCGAAAAGGGGGGTCCCCGCGCTGGTTACACAGCAATCGGGCGACGCTAGTTCCAAGGGGGCACCTCAATCTGGCTCATTGCGCGAGTGGACTGGAACTTGGAGCAGTGCATCAATCAGACCCGTAGTCATCCTGGTGCCACAACTGTCCAATAACCCCCGACTTAGCGTGTTCGCCCAGACGCCCCGCCATAACCGGTTCATGTCGCACAATCCTCCAAGGACAGTCAGGATCAACGGCACAGCAAACCCAAGGCTCGGTCGGCCATGAGCTGAGGGGGCGCAGCCTCACGCCATCTTCTTAGTCTCTGGCCACCGCATTTCCCTCATTTCCGTCGCCCAGCGCACCTCATTCTGCACTCAAGGACCGTGATAGAATCGGAGAATCATTCAGATCATCCGGACCCAGCCTCGCAAAGTATAATTCCCGCTCATCGCCGTCGGCCGAGTTCGCACTCACGTGAACACTCTGTCTTCGGAGGCGAAATAATCATATTGTGGCCGCATGCAAGTTCATCCTGTGATAGGACGAGGCACACTGGGTGGCGTTTTCCCTGGGGCTGACACAAGGCAGCTCATCTCGTGATCTCCATCCGTTCATGAACAACCTCTCTGGCGTTCTTTGCCAACCAGTTATCGTTCTTTCGTCACACAGCGATATTACCAGGCATCTACAGCCCATCAAGGCTTCAGACGGAAAGATCGTGCATACTCGACTTTCTTACCAATCATAGTCAGACCAACAGCAACCTGACACTATCATCACCAAGTCATCAAACCAGGCATCAACACCACTCATCAACAGCCTCACCCAACCAACCATCCTCAATAACCTTACCTACCTATCGTCAACCGCTCACCACCAGCACCAACATACCCAACAACAATCAAAAATGTCTAAACAACCACCCTCCTACGACCTCGACAACGACCCCTCCGACCCTCCCCCCTCCT